>CAJVQA010000124.1:0-43078 GCA_910591915.1 Cetraspora pellucida
GACTCCTTAAATAGGTAATATAGAAAAGTTACACATGTAGCCAGTTGTACACTCGTCTAATAGTTTATTATAGATACATCTATATAAACATGTACCCGATATAAGTATTAATAAAAAGCTCGGACCAAAGAGATCACCTTAAAACCAAAAAAAAAAAATTCAATTTTAATTAATATTGTAAGTGCATAGTTAAAATTGTTTAATTGTATATAGTTGTAATGATGAATATGTTTTAAAAAAAAGCTAAGTGTTTGGAAACATGGAATTAGAGGTAGGTTCAACTCTGTTAACTACAAGTTATAGCATGAGTTTGAATTATATAGTGTATTGTAAGATAAGTCTTGTAGTTTTTTTTTGATATGAGATAATAAAATGAGATTCAAAAAAGTAGAAAGTTCTTCTGTAAATTCACTCACCATATGCTCAGCTTGCATAGCTATGCAGAATACTATAGCCTGTCCTGTATGTTGGGTTTGACTATTATTAACCTGATCCTTCATATATGTACTATTATTTGTTTATTTATTGTTTATATATTTTTGTATAATCTAATTTGATTAGTTATATAGGATTTCTAACAAATTTCTAATTTTTTTAAAAAGTTTTAAACTAAAATAACCAAATAATTTTTTATACTTTAAGTTATAATTAAAAAGAAAAAGGTGTGGGTCCTATAGCTTAGTGGTTAAGCTCCTATATCTTTCATAGTTATAGTCAATAGTTTAAGTCTAGCTGAAGTCAAAATTAAAAGATTTTAGCTTTTGTAACCTAATAAGAAGTCTGTAATTAAATGTGAAGCCCTGTGGTTGAAGTCCAAGTGCAGTACAATGATGGAAGTAAAAATTTCTGGAAGAAGACCAAATCGTAGAATAGAGGCACTATATGTAACAAGCAGTTGTTATAGAAGATTACAGTTATAGAAGAATTGTGCATGTAAGTTCTTTAGACTAGGTCAGTATCAACATCCTTATATCTTCTAATATAGGCAGTACTAACATTCCTGCACTTAACTTGTGGGGTATTTGCTTGAAAGAATAATCAATGAATTGTGCAAATAAGTCTTAATTGGGATTCAAGAAGAGAATTTGATTGGAAGAGTAGTCTGAAAATAACCAAGACTAGAATAGTAAGAGAAGTGGTGAACATGAGGACAGACTGTAATAAAGGATTGGTCTAACCAAAAATTGGAGCACTTTTGGTATAGCTGAATAATCTAATTATAGAAAGAAAGATCTTGGAGATAGATATATAACTTCTTTGTATAATATAAAAGTACCAAATCAAGTTTTGGTCATACCTATAGAAGTTTATAATAAACAAGACTAGAGATCAATCAACCAATATGAGATAAGATCTGCAAGATAGTATAGTATTACTGGAGTTAGTATAACTCCCTAAACATATCCAAAATTGTTTTGCAAGTATTATTGAATAAGCTGAGAGTTTGCAATATATGATAATATAGTATCACTAGGGTCAGAAAAACTCTCTAGGTATAACCAGAATTGTCTTGTTTGTAAGTGCAACAAGTTTCAGTTTTTATTATAAAAAGAAGCATCATATTAGAGGTTAAATGCAGTATTGAGTTATTGTATAATGCTAAGACATATATATTTGCAGAAACGATAGTAGCAGATTTGGCTTAAGATATGAATTAGTTAAAAAAACTAATAGCAACAGCAGATTTGGCTTGAGATATGGGTTTATTGCAGATCCTAGATCATTGTCAAAACACCTTAGAGGAAATAACAATAGGTATACCAAAGATGGGAAGATCATAAGGATTAGATATACCTGAGTAGGACCAATTTAGAAGTAGTACAGTAACGAAAAGATGAGAAATATAAGGAACAAGATAATATTAGAAATAGTTAGATTAGGAAACAGAAGAAACAAAACCAGATAAAACATGTGAGTAGGACACATGGGTATGATTTACAGAAGACAGTACCTCTGGCATTTGGATACTACATTAAGTTTAGTAGGTATTCTTATCTGTGTAGCAGTTTAATGTATGTCATAACTATAAGTAGTTGTTAAGATAACTATGTGCAGGCATGTAGCAGACATGCACTTAGATGCCATAAGAGTAACCAGATGAAGTCAGTAGTGTAAAATTAGATAGTATATAGTATTAGTAATAATTAATTCTAAAAATGTAACCATAAATCTGTACTATATCAAATTAAAGCTAATAAATCAACTGGCATTGTTACCAAAGTTCAAAAAAAAAAAAACTTAAATAAATACTATATATTAAATATATTATAAAACTACTATATATACTATATATAAAGAAATAAAAAATATTATAAAAAAAACAATAAAAATAATAAATTTAATAAAAATAATAGAGGATGGTGATCCTAGTATAATGGTTAGGTTGTCATCCTTCAAGCAGTAGGTCCAATATTCTATTTCTATCAGCAACAGATTTTGAAAAAATAAACCTATTCTGGCAAACTTATCTATGATCTGGGGTTTATAGATCCTGTAATTCTGGTTATATTAAGACTAACTTTGGAAGTGTGCAATGTTATATAAATAAATTTGGAAAGTATATACTCGGATTAGAAGCCTGCTTAGAAATCTCAAGCAAAGAAGTTGTACAACTTTCAATGGTACTACCTATAAAGATCTTGATTTGCTGAAGAAAACCTGGGACAGGTGACCTGTACAGGCAAGAACCTCTAGTTAGGAGGTCCACCAATCTAGCCACCGGGTGATCTGATCATAAAGTTATATCATGCAGAGCTAACTGGATTAGTAGTATAGAAGGACTTGCAAGGGTAGACAAGGTAATAGTAAGGTTGTAAAAGAAGAGTACTGAGGTTGTATAAACTTCACAAGGGTTGTAAACTAGGTTTAACTGTAATTTAGGATACAGAAAGCTTTAATAATGATGTCTTAAAGATAATCTGCATGAAATAAAGCAGAGGTTTTAAGGATATAGGTAAGCATCTAGAACTTCTTGACTAACATTGTATAACAGAGATGTTCTAGTAATAACAGTAAGGATTGCAATACAGAGGGTTTAAATATGCAACACTCATAGTTAGATTGTAGGTATAACAGCTAATATAGAACCTATATATAGGTGGACTATTTAAATTAGACACCAAAAGTGTACATGTGGCTAGATGTACTCTCTAATGTAAGATAGCTTCTCTGAGGTAATTGAACTGTAAGTTACTATGTTCTACAATACTGAATAAAAAAACCCTAGTTCTCAAAAGACTAGTTTTAAAAAAAAAAAATAAAAAATAAAAAAAAATAAAAATAAAAATAAAAAAAAAAATAAAAAATAAAAAATAAAAATAAAAAAAAAAATAAAAAAAATAAAAAATAAAAAAAAAAATAAAAATGATAGATTTTTAATACAGTAATAAAAACTAATTAAAATTAAGTCACATGTATTAAAATTAGTATTTTATTAAAATTATTTCAATTTTGTAATTTAGTGATTAGAATCTCATGATCTTATATTTTTTAAAATTGTTTTAGTGAGCTAAATCTAATGCAAGTAATTTTATTTAATTTAATTTAGTACATTAAAAGTTATAACCAAAAATATGTAGAATTTTTAATATTAATAACACATTTTTTCAATGCTTTTTTATTATAATGATTTTTCTTATTTCTTCAAAATGAAAAACTATTGAATCAAAATAAATTCTTAATTTTAATTTTTTTGTATTTTTCTAAAAACTTTTGAACTATTATTAGATTATATTTAATCTTATAAGCAACTTGTTTAATAATCATTGTACTAATATAAGCAAGATATGTACAACTAAAATTACTAATAAAGATATGAGCAAGGCCTCACCTTAACACCAAAAAAAAAAAAAACTAATATGAGCAAGAATCATTCATTTCTTTTTTTCAATCATTTGTTTGTATGACATTTTTATAAAAAAAAAATTTCTTTAATATATGTTTGATTTTTTTAATATCCAAAAAAAAAAATTATTCAAAATTCATGAGATATGCAAAACCCTTTTATTTGTTCACAAGCAATGATCTGCATACTATACATACATAAAAAATTTTTTACATCTGTACTACGATATTAAATCGCTATCGTTATTGTACTAAATCGTAATACAAATTTAAATCTGATTTTAAAATCATCGTTATCGTTATCGTTATATCCAGATTCAAATTTACATCTAGATTTAAATATCCGGATTCAAATTTATATCCCGATTTAAATTTATATCTAGACTCAAATTTTTATTCTAATTTAAATTTATATCCGGATTTAAATTTATATCTGGATTTAACCTCATATTCAGGTTCGAATTTATATCCGGATTTAACCTCATATTCAGGTTCAAATTTATAAATTTATATATCCGGATTATAATTATATCGATATGCGGATTGATATTATCTAAAAGTTGTATCTGGATTTATTTAAAGTTCGGATTAATCCAGATTGAAGTGTTAACTCTAGGTTGAAAAAATTTACCGTTATTCAAAATTTTTTGCTGAATAATGTATACGTACCCACCCAAATAATAAAAATCAATTAACAAGTATTTAAGAGTAGGTGTGTCCGAAATTGATAGCCAAAACTTGTAATTAAAAATTCATCAAAGATGTGAACTGTGAAAATTTAAGATGTTGATTTTTTTTTAAAATGATCTACAAAGATTAGCCAACCAGAATAAATGCCATCAAAATAGTGATCTGTTATAGATTTTCATGTAATAATTCGGTAAATTAAAACCGCCGAGTCTACGGACAGTTAGGGACAGTGCGATTCACGTGATATTACTAAAACCACTAACCCTAACTAACTATTCATGTGATTTGAACCGTCCCTAAGAACTGTCGAATTAAAACCCCCGCAAAAAATTTCTGGCACGTGATTTTAGCCTCGTGAAATTTTAGTACAAGTTATGCCCTTCCTCATTCTTAAAACCTTTTCTCTTAATTCGATCGTTTTGATTTTACGTTACACCTGATCATTCGATATAATTGGCTAAAAATCATGTGCCGGAAAATTTTTTGTGGGTGAGCAACCAACGTCGTAAAAAAAATATATGAATTCTTTTTATAGTAAATTGGTAAATTGAGACGATGACCTACTTTTTGATCACCGCTTTCAAGTGTTTCATAAAAGTTAGAGCTCCAATCCAGATAATCTGTCATCCGTTTATCCGTTTCTGATTGTCTGGATAATTCCAAATCACTCAGATATCTGGATAATCCGACAGGTATTAATAGTAAATGGATATATCGTCTAAAGCCGGGCAACCTAAAGGTGCGATCCGTTATCCGTTTTCATATTTAAAATTTAACCGATGTCCGAATTTTTCATAATAAATTTGTTATAAAATTAACCTAGCAGATTTCCAACAGTAAAGATATTTATTTACCGACGAGACAAAAAAGAAACGAAGGTCTAAACCTGTCTCGGAGCACTAATAAAAAATATTGGGAAGGCGATTTTACTTATAATTCTTGCCTTAACCCTAATCACTAAGCCTAATTTTAATATTTCTGTATTTAACAAATATCACATGATCATGTGAATGCAGACATCAGAACATCAATGAACATAAGGCATGACGTAAGTAGTGACGTATTGAAGTTACTACCCAAATTTTATATGACGTAGGTAACGTAAAGGTGACGTACTACCTTTGACCTTCTAAATGTCTGCAACCCTAATTGGAACTACTCCAAAAATTTTTCAGTGACAAAATTTGTTAATATTAGAGTTAGCGTCTATATTAGTGTTTAGGGTTAATGGAATGCATAGTAAAATTGCTCAAGGAAAACTTTTTGTTAGAGCACTAAAGATGGTTTATTATGCGGATTTTTGAGTTATGGACGATTTTTAGCAAAAAAATCTGTTGTTTTTTGATTGTGTTACGTTAGTGCTACGTTACACCTGATCTTCAACCGTGATTTAATTGGTAAAGTATCATTCAGGATTATCACATTTGAGATCTACAAATGCTCATATGAATTTTATATGAATTTCTTTTCATTCTGGACCTTTATACACATACGGACGGTACTTGATAGTTTGCGTGATGAATTTCGTGATATAATTTTCGGTTGGTACAAAATTCAGGGTCACTATAAGATAACGACCTTTGCAATCTTCGTGTAACATAATTAAAATACTATGTAGAAATAGTGTAATAAATAACTTTCCTTATTAACCCTAATTAACTAACAAATCCACGCATATATGTGTGCGTACTTAGGTATTATAATAATACCCTTTTTGTCAATGTTAACTTCGTTGTTAAATCCGTGTTACAATCACCATATTCATTCAAAAATACATTATGGTGGTTATTGTTACACGACAGCTATTTAGATGTCAAATGAATTAGCATAAGCGGAAACTCGATTCAGCTGAAATGAATTTATTTCGTTATGGTCAGAAATTCATAGAATGGCTTTGATGTATCTTTGATGTATGTATCTTTTTTATCTTTGATGTATGTAACTTTTGTCTTTGATGTATTTATATTCATCGAATCAAATCTCATGATTCTGATTCGGTGATATACAAGCGTACTATATTAATTAATTAATTATTTGAAATTGATCTGCAGATCCAAGTCGAATCCATTTTACGAAACATTATTTTGTATACTGTAAATGGTGCAGAGCTTAATCGGATTATTTACTTGTAACATACGTACGTACATAGTAACATTCATAACAGATATTGTATTTATGTTCTCAGAATGTAACCGTATAATGATCAAATTACGTAAATGTAAAATTTTTCAGAGGTTAATTCCCGATATAATATGACTTTGAGTTCGTACAAAAAATATGTATTCATGTGCATATTTACAAGTTGGAGTAAATTAGGATAGACTGTGGAAATCATGATAGGACAGACGTGTGGAAATCATGATAGCTGTAAAAAAAAAAAACTTTTTTTCAAACTAAAGTTAACCTTGTTCTTCCTAACACTAAAAAAAGACTTAAACTAACTTTAATCATTCAAAAAAAGGATTATTGAACTTTATACGTACTGTACTCGCACTAAGTGACGCCTTAGGTGTGTGATATAACACAATTTAAAGAGAATTACAGTTCATTTAGTTGAATTAATTTAGTTAATTAATTTAGTTGAATTATTATCATTTTCAAAATTTAAAATTATCAAAGGTAAAAAAATTCAAAAAACTTTTTTTTGCTGCTAATAATTTTAAAACAATATATATATACATATATATACATATATATACATACATATACATATATATACATATATTTACATATATATACATACATATATTTACATATATATATATACATATATACTGTACGTATATATATTAAAAAAATTTTTTTTACCATTTTGATAATTCTTAACGTTAACTATCTTTAAGTTATGTGTCTCAAAACAACGCCTCGGGGGCGTTATTTCGCGCAAATACAGTAAGTCTATGTTAAGTGTATGTACATCTGTTCGAATCTGTACCACCGTACTACTTTACCAAATACTTTTCGATTTTTGCCACACTCATAACGTATGTATAAGCCTACAATCTAATCCGTACTAATATTAACCCTTGTTTTAAACTTATCCCTGTTAGGTATTAATTTCTAAATTCCTCTTCCAACTTACAGCATGTAAATGTTAACTTGCACATGTGATAATAATTAAATTTATTAAAGTATGTATCAATTCGCATTATTTAAGCTGTGATCAGCAGAGTGCAAAAAGGCGCTACATGATTTCCAGAAAAGGTTGTGAGCATTTGTTTATACCGCTGAATGGTCTAGAATATGCGTGATTATTATGATGGATTTTATATTTTTTTTTTGTTGAGATGAAATAGTAGTAGATTTAATTGGTCAGGTTATTTCATGTAACCATTAAATATTAAAATAAAGGATTCAGTAACGGTAACGGTGTGTAGATTTATTTTTCACTCTCCAATAATAATAAAACGTTTCCTATTTGTATTGGAAACGATTTTCAAAGTACCAAATATATGCTGTACAATTTTTTTATATCTTTTATCTACTAAATTTTGTCAGTCATCCTTTTCTTTTTTACCAATTTTACTCATTTAAAATTTTAAAAATAAATAAAAGAGTATAATTCATCGCTCTTTTATATACATTAAAAGATGGCTCTTTTTTTTAGAGATCATAGTTGTTCGGTGGCTGTTATCCTTATCACACTTGTTCAAATATTTTATATAACATATACATATACATTTGTTGACTTTATACCTACTACTGACGAGTCTGTTATTTTAAAAGAAATAAGACCTTTACGTCCTGTTGTTTTAAAACATCGTCCTAATGATGGTTACATTGTTAACCTTACCCTCATTAACAAATATTGTGAACCAGAATTATATGATGTTGATTATTTTGATACTTTCAATATTCAAGATTGTTTAAATTTTCTTGACGAACAAGAAGATGATTATTTAATAGAGAATCCAAACTCAAAAATTACTTGTTCTCCAGACAGCGTACCAATGTTATTTCATGTTTATTGGAGAGGAAAAATAAATGATAAAATCGCTTTGATGATAAAATCTTTCTTATATACACAACCCTTAGATTGTTCTCTTTTAAACGTTTGGTTAGACCAAAATCAAGAAATTGACTTTACCCAAAATTCTCATATACAACCTTTACTCAAATTCTCCCCAAATAACTTTCGTTTGAGAAGGTGGAATCTTACTGAACAACTTAGTTATGATTCAATATACGATGGTTGGGAAGAAAAGATTAACCCAAAAATTCCGACCGTTGGTTACAGTGACCTTGTCCGGTTTGTATTATTATATAGATATGGTGGAATGTATGTTGATGCTGATGTTCTCTTCCTACGTGATATGAGACCTGTTTATCACCTTGATCAAGAATTTGCTTATCGTTGGAGTTTTTGGCTTAATTACAATACTGCCATTCTACGTCTTAATGCAAAAAGTGAGACCGTACGTACCGTCATCGAAAGTGCTATGCAACACAATATGAATTTCCATCCATTCCAGATAAAGTATTATCTCGTCAAAAAGCGAATTGTTGTCAAGCAGGACTTGGACAAATATCTTTACATGATGCCAACAACTGTATTTGATCCATTATGGTTAAAAGTTGATTTATCATTATCAAAACAAGTCACAAAACCTAATATAAATTATTTCCACGATACTTATAAATCAAATGTGGTTGATGACGAATTCCCTTATGACGATCAAACTACTACTACTACTACTTCTACTACTTCTACTACTACTTTGAGGAATAAGAAAGAATTTTTCAGAGGTGCATTCACTTATCATTGGCATAATCAATGGGATAGTTCGATCCCTTATCATTCTTGGTTCGGAATACTACAAAAAGCATACGATGAATTTATAGATGGTCAATCTCCAAATATGTATAATGAATATATAAATGAATTTCATGAAGATATATTTTAGTGTACTATCTATTTATTTTTAATTTGTAGATATTTTAAATTTAATAATTTAGAATTTTATAATTTTGCTCTTCTTTCCTAATTTTTTTTTTTCTTTTTTTATTCGTCGGTCAATTAAACAAAAAATTTTCTAATTACAAAATATTTTTACACAAAATATTTTACAAAAAATATTTACACAAAAAATATTTACAAAATATTTTACAAAAAACAAAAAAAAAATCCTTCTTTAACATTAAAAGGGCATACAAAATTAATTAAACATTTTAATTCTATTAAGGTTAAATTACAGTTCATTTTATATATAACATACGAAAATTAGAATTGTAACTCTAATGCACTCACTCTTATTAGGAGAATATGCATTGGGAGTTGATTATTTGTATGTATTTATATATTGATTATAAGAAAAAAAAAATGAGACATTTTTGTGGTTACGTGAAAAATAAATTTCGTCACATTTTATAATTTTACTTACTATCTTAATTGTTTAAAGATTAAATGATAACTAAAGTTATTATCGATTTATTATCGATTTATTATCGATTTATTATCTATTTATTTAAGCTGCAAATTTCCTAGATACGTGCGTAGCTTGAGATTTCTATACTAAGACTAGGTAACTGTACGGTACAATATATGTCTAATGAATAGACTTTATTAGGTTAATAATTTAATTAACAGACTTTATTAGGTTAATAATCTAATGACCAGATTTTATTAGGTTAATAATCTAATGAACAGATTTTATTAGGTTAATAATCTAATGAACAGATTTTATTAATTTAATAATAAATTGACAAACTTGTGCTGAAATTAAAACTTTAGAATTTTTTTTAAAAAAATTTTTACTTTTCTTTTAGATTTAGGTTGTACATTATATTATAGGTTTTAAAATTTTAGCATGGGTTACCACAATATCAACTTGTAATTTCAAAAAATTCTTTTGAATTTTATTATAAATTTTATATTTGAATAAAAGATTATGTATAATATTTATTTTATAAAAAAAAAAATTAAACCACTTACTATATAAACAAGCTTTTTTTTGAATCTATTACTATATTAACAGTATGTTTTTAAAACATATAAATGATTATTAGATAAAATTTACCAGAATACAATTTAAAATATTATCATAGTGGATATATAGGTTTATTAAACAATTATTAAGTAATACAATGATAATTACAGTTTTTACTTCAATCTACTATAACGATAAGAACTCGTTAAACAATATAAATCGCATGTAAATAATAAAAATTTTAGACCAATATCTTGCTATGGTTATTATATATTGATTTTATTAAATTATATATATTTTATGTCCAAAAAATTAATTTTAAATTAAAAATAATTGCTTGGCTTTTTACATAACGATGGAAAATTTTGTACATAATAATAACATGTAAATAATCATAAACAAAAATGGGATATAAAATCCTAATTATCCGTTATATCAATACAAGTAATCTAAACTTCCAAATAATCTCTATTATATGATGAGGTGTATAATACAAACCAGAAAAAAATTGTAGGTTTTAAAATCATGCTTTAAAGTGTCAAGAATATATAAACAATAAGGATGATTTTGACAAATAATATTATGCACAAGATTTTATGCATACTATAAACAATTTTACGTAAAAATGATGACTTCGTCCTTTTCTTCACCAATCAAAGAATCATGAAACGTGTTGTTATCATATGATGAACGATGCTCAATTATACTATCTGTGGAGTATTTTTTATGAGCTCCATATTTCTGCCGAGATTCGTATTCAATTGTTTGATCAAACTCAAAAAGGTTTCGTATTTTATTGTCTAACGAATTACTTGAATACCATGAATATCCTTCTGAAAAAAAAAAAGAATTTGATTAACGTTAAATATATATATGTTTGAATTTATTGGTTTTCCGCGCACGTGACTATGCTTCTACATGAATGTCTAAATTATTTTTAAATTCGCTAAACCTTTCGACTTTTTCATATTAATCCACAAAAACACTACGTTATTTAGCTAACGCAAAAGGAAAACAAGACTTCGCACTTTCAGGTTTATTATTTATTATTTAATGGAATCAGGCAACATATATAATAAGTAATTAAATTATTTACGTATAATATATGTGAGTCTGAGAAAATAAAACATAATAAATTTGAAAGCCTAAAGCTGATTTTCCTCATTTAATGTATTTTTGATACAAAAATAACCATTTCAGCAATTATGAAAATTGCCGAAATAATTATTTAAGTAAATTTAGACATCCAAGTATAACTATATGATATCAATTAAATCAGGTGAAATATAAAAATTCATGCGTTTTTTTTGTACTCAAAAATAATTATTTTTTAAGTTTTCCAACACAGTTTAGTGTTTGTCACGTTAACGGAAAATTGAATCTACTTCATAATAAGTTTTAATAGTCATATTTGAATCATACCAGCATCATCATCGTCAGTCCAAATACCACCTTTTCTATGTTCTTTAGAATCTAAAATAAAATGCCTTATATGAGAATCACGATATCTACAAAAATAATAAAAATAATAATTAAATTTAATTACCTTCTTTATTTAGTGAACCTTCTAATCTTCTTGATGAAGTTGAAGTTGAAGATCTAACCGATTCTGAGGATTTTGATTTTCGTTCATTCTTATTATCATTAATATCTGATCCTATTATATGTTAAAATATAATAAAAATTTGTCTTAAAAAAGTTTCTATAACCGCTTAACAAAAAAATGATAGGGTTTTTGAAATTACTTTGTGTATCGATGAGAACAAAGTTATTTAATTCTTTATCCATTTCCAACATGTAATGATAATAATTAGTATATTCTCCAACTATATCCATATCTCTCAGGACCAATTCTCTATCAGTGGATATTTGCTCTAAAGCTTGTAGATCTACAAACTTACAAAAGTATTGCTGAAAGTCCATGCTCATTTGTCGATAAAATCGAGCCTGTATTTTAACTAATTCTTGCACAATAATATCAAAATATTCCATCATAAACACGAAAAATGTGGGTAATTCTTCACGTAATTGTTCCGAGATAGACATAAAAGCATCATCAGATTGTTGGAGCGATTTTTCAGGCTGAATATGGAAATTATAAATTTTTTTTTTTAAAAAAAAACATCCAATAACATAACTTTAAAAAATATATATTATGAGATCAATACACTTACTGTTTCACCTTTTGCTTTTAATGAGTTGACATGACAATGATCCAAAAGTTTTCGTTCACGTTTTTTCATAACAGCTGCGGGAGCTTTAAAAAGTGACAAAAATTTCTCAATTTGAGGAAATAACACTTTTTTGATTGCTTCCTCCTATTATTATATTATTTGTCAAATATTTAATTAAATAATTGTTATGAATTTACTGAGATGAATAACATACCATTTCTTTTCCACAAGAAGATTCCAGGCCTTTAATAGTTTTTCCGTATTCGATTATTCTTACAAAGTCATCTAAATTTTTATTTGTAGATATCCCTAGTGTATGAAATTCCTCTATTGCAGCTGCTAATCGCCGCTGGTCTTCAAAAAATGCTAAAATATATTAAGGAAATAATGTCAATGTCAAAAAATATATATGTTGAGAAACTTGCAAGATTATTTTGTAATTAATTAATTTGCAATTATTAATTTGTAATTATTAAATGATACTATTAAATGATACTTACATTTAATACTTCTAACCCAACATTTTACGTCCTCTTCTAATTGAAGTCCTCTTTGTTCCAAACTTTTGAACTTTTCTACATAAGCATTGTATAGCTCATCCTCCGTGACTTTTATATCATTACGTTTCTGTCAATATCATTATTCCGAAATTAATACATCTAGATCAAATAATCCTACTTTTTCAAATAATATTATTTCAGTAGAATGGTCCTACCAAGTTTCTTTTTACTTTTTTCGCAATACCATGTTTAATACCATTTCTAAAATAATATAATAATAATTAGCAATGAATAACGATGAGAAAAAAAAAAGTTGTCTAAATCACTTACATAAACTATTTAATTCGTATATTTAATAGAATTATATAAACAATTATGATCAAATTTTATCAAAAAAAAAAAAGCAATTATTTTAAACTTTTAATTTTTTTTTTTTTAAATTGGATCAAAAAATTTACAAAAAAATATAGATATACTAACGTAATTATGTTTTTTATTTCCTACAATTTTTTCGACTATATCTTTACGTTTCTTTATTTCGTTAATACGTTCAGCAACTTTAGTAATTTCCAATAAAGAAAATTGAATTTGTTCATAGTCCGGATGAGAAGGTTTCGTATGTGATAAGATTTGCTGCAAAAAAAATATATATATAATAAAAGAAGTTAGTAATAGTTTAAAGTTCCGAATTCATTACTATTTTAGTAAAGGAGTTTTCTCACATGTAGTAACAACGGATATTTTAATACACGTTGCACTGGTTTTATCAAGAGACTTGTGATATCCCAGCATGTTGTTCGGCCATTACATTGACTCTTACATTTCTTATAAATAGAATGAAAGTTAATAAAGAAACACTTGTATTAATAATAATAGTAATAAATAAGGATTCATAATTTTTTTAAAAAAGAGGAATTAATAGGAACCTGTAAAAATCCTTGAACATTATCGTCATGATCAAATTCTTGAAGCTTCTGAACGGCAGCTTCGTGCCGTTTACAATATTCACCATAAACCTTTTCCAACCTACTATCACCTTGTTCCTTTTTCATCTATTCAAAGTATATATATGTATGAAATCAAATATTAAATAAGAAGACAATAAAAAATAATCATATATTCGTACCATTTGTGCAAACACATGTCCAATAAATGTTTCATCATTTTCTAACTTATAATGTTTTTCAAGGTCATTATCAGATCCTTCAATTCCACTAGCAGTAAGTAATAAATCTAAAAAATCGTCCGAAAACTTTATTATATCCGGAAGATTACTAAATATGATTTTACAATCATATTGGTCGAAAATAGGAATATCTCGTGCTTGTATAAAATAAACCTTATAGGAAAAAGAAAAAAGTTAAGAAAAAAGTCTACATCTTATTCCAATTTATAATAATTATTTATAATAATTTATAATAAATTATTTATAATAAATTATTTATAATAAATTATTTATAATAAATTATTTATAATAAATTATTTATAATAATTATTTATAATACTTATTTATAATACTTTACCTCTTCCAAAAGCCTCATATCTTGTAAGAAAGCCTTTTCAGTTTCTATCAACTCTTTAATAACATTCCACAATTTTTTACGCCTTTTCAAGTCATCATCATTAACAGAAGATGTCTTGTTCGACAAATCCTGTGGGAGAGTCTCACTCATAGACTTATCATGATTTATGTCAGAGTAAGTAAACGCGACCTTTGAAAGCGGAGATGGTGGATGTATTTTTAAACATGAATCCCTGTTCTGTATTAAAGTTGACGAAGAACTTTCAACACTATCCCTTTTTGGTGTAAATATAGGAGAACTAGGAGGACTTTTTTTTAAATATGAATCCTTATTCTGTATTAAATTTGTAGATTGTACAGAGAGTCTTTTTGGCGTAACAATAGAAGAAATATGATTCTTTTTTAGATATGAATCTCTGTTATGTATTAAAGTTGAAGATGGTACAGAGAGTAAATTCCCAACATTATCTATTTTTGGTGTAATAATAGGAGACATAGAAGGGTTATTTTTTGATAATCGGGCATTATTACTTTTTACGTTTCGAACAGGTGATTTATTAACAGAAGAATTTGGTCTTGATTGTTTTGGTGTAATTCTTGAACCTCTCCTTGAACCATCCGAATCGTTAATCTTTTCTGATGGATGATGAACAAAGTTGACATTATTAGTGCTTGACTTGGAGGTTGAAGGTATAATAATGGATGCACTTGATCGTTCACGTGGTCTACCATTGGTAGGAATGCTACTTGTACGTTTAGGTATGTTAGTAGATGTTGGTCTCCTAACAAGATTTTTTGGCTGAATAGAAGAACGATTACTGGAAATCGTAGATGGTTTGTTGGTTATTATAAGAACCTTTTAATCACCGAAATAAACTTAGTTTTGAAATAAATATAAATAAAAACAATAAAAAGATTTTAATAATAATTTTTGATAAAACTCACCACCCCATCATCTTCATCAATCTGTTCTATGTTATCGAATGCCAAAGATTCATTAATATTTCTCGGTTTTACGTTTGTAAAATTATTACGTGACATCGGTCTTTTCTTATTAGATTTTTTAGGAGGCAATCTTTGTGATGAAGTAACATATGATGTAATAATTGGTTTATTTTCTACTAATTTAGAGTCATCAGAAACAACTAATGGATTTTGACCGCCGATCGAGGATGAACTAGTATGTTGTTGGTTAGACGGAATGGAAGGAGGATTTGGTTCACAATCAATTTTATTCGAAGGAGCGGCGGAATGCTTAGAAGGTTTGAGTTTGGAAGTAGTTGAAGGTTTAACCTTTTGACCAGTTTTTTGTGCAGTCTGACGAGATGTCCCATATTTACGAGTATTTTTATCCATCGCTTTTTTTTTTTAATACCACCAACATGAAAAAATGCATGTAAGATATATCGAAATAACGTTTTGTGAACATATTTCGTAATTAATAATAACTAATAATTACCATATATATACATCCAAATGGAATGAAATTTTAACTACTTGTCGTAATAGAATAAAGAATTTTGTTCAGTAACTAAGTTTTACTAGATTTTTATCAGCTGTATTAAATATAATTAATGAAGGATTATCTAAATTTACAAGATGAAAGAAATTTACCAAACATACCAAAATATATTTATAATTCGGGTATAGTAAATAGTTTTCAATTATAGATCTAATAAATTTGAAGTAAATAATTCACTAAATTTTATTACTATTATTATTATCGTTATAATTCAATAATTGCGATAACATCCATTTCGTACTTAAAAGTTAAGAAATTCGAACTAAAACTAAACTAACTTGGAATGTGAATCATATTTATAAATAGTTGATCCACCGTACTACCTTAGAAGGTCACGCGAGCATTGAATTTTTACTGCGGTTATTACCGTTATGAATATGATAATGATAACGCATATATTAACGTACATATTGATATCAGATATGTTACGTATGTATATATATATATATCTAATATGTATCAGTATGTATTTATCATAAAAGGTCACCTTTTTAATCTATGTACGTACGTACTGTGCGTACATACAGTACATTACGTGCATTTTTGCACATTAATGATGTATGTCATTATATATTCTATATATTCCCCAAATTATATGTAGTTCTTCAATCCTTTCTTTAAGTCATTAGGACTTATCATGCATGTGATAATTTCATATTAACATATAAATATGTATGTTATTCAAGGGATTGTGGTTTGTTCCTTGAAATCATAATACTGTATAAGCCCAAAATGTATGCTATTTAAAGCTACAAAAATATCATCGGTTAAAAATACATTATTACATTTTTTTATGTTTGATTCATGAAAGTAAAAGTACTAAATTGAGCAATTATTAAACCATATTTAAAAAGTTGAGCTTTAAAAATTTTTGGACGAGTTGAACTAAAATAAACTTGATCATGCATGCAGATGATCTTAATAATGGGGTTATGGTGGGATTGGCTATCGTTATTAGAGGGTGCAGATTGACTTTAATGACCCCTATCAATCCTATCACTATCATTTTGATGCTCTTATCTTCATCTTATTCTTTTTAAAACATTTAGAGTTGACATTGTACGTACGTACGAGATTACCCGATATTTAACTAACATAACTATAGGGTTAGGAATTGTGATTGGTTCGGATGCCTACATGCTACATGATCAATACTATGGTTATTTGTAAAAATACTCCACTATCTGGTTTTAAATTAATGTGCCAGCTTTATGGGCCCCGTAGGGACCCAGAAATGGTACGTTGAATTTAAAGCCAGATAAGTAAGTTATTGGTGCGTAGCATTCAATAACGGTATTATCCGATAATTTACGACGACTGGACCATCGGAATGACTCGAGTTGCTTCGATGGTAATTACATTATCACCAAATATCAAAGTTATTTAATAACTCGAGTTATTCTGATACGTAGTCCGATCATAGTAAGCTATCGGATAAGATTTCTTATCCTATACCTTGCAATCACCACTCATTCTATGCTGTAGAAATTTATGGTCATAAACCAAAGTTGTTGCGTTACCATTATTGCTTAACATAGTACAGCACGTGCTTATTTCTTTGGTATCCGGTTATGTGAAATAAAAATAGCTACATTATTGTTATACATAAACATTAAAATTTTCATACCCTGTTAAGCCTATTAACCTGTTAAGCCTGTTAAGTGATAACTAATATCCACCATACAAAATTGTCCGGACTTAAGCTCCTCTAATCCGGAAATCAAAGATTTATGAAAAAGCTCTAATACTAATCTATAAAAAATGAACCGTTAATTTAATTGCTTCAATCAATTTATCTTTAAGTATCATTATTACTAAGAAAGAATGTCTATCTTTGACCCAAATATTCTGCAGGGGCTATTTAGCCAATTAGCCTTTTCAATAATTTATTTATTCCTGTCTATTTTTATTGTTTTTATTTTTAATTGAAAATAATAGTACAAATTACCTTCTATAAATGTATTGATTAGATAATTTTCCTTAAAAATATATATATATAATAAATTCCTCTTTAAGTCCATGGACTATATGTGCATGATCTTTTAAATGCGCGTACTGGTTCGGTTCTCCTATAAATGCAAACCATTTTTATGTGCATGGCTTTTTGTTTAATTGTCCATATGGCCCGATTGTGTGCATTTAATGTGAGTTTTCAGTATTATTATTTAATTAATGAGTTGTTATATTCGTGCGCTTAATGTTATTTGGTTTTTTTTTTTTTTTTTAACGGTCTTTTTCGTTTGTTCGTGCCATTCAATCAGAGTTGCATCCCATGACTTACTAATTTAAAAATATTTATAAGTTTCGCTAAATTTGACATGTAATTATTTCGTATAGCATGTTGTGTTTCATCGAAATAATATCACAGAAAAGTTGGTCGTCGCATCCTACTTAAGCAAATCCGGGTTATCTGCAAGTTAATTGCTAGCCTTACCCGGGTAAAATATCTGCAAATTATATGATTTGATTGGTTGAGGCACTATTATACATATATATATATATTGGTATATAATTTATATATATATCGATATATGGTATATAACGATAAAAGTTATTTGTATCTAATTATCTATACAATTTGCCCCCTTTTCTTTACCCATTAAAGATTGTGAAAATACCGCGTTATTTTACGGTATTGTCGCATTTATTCATGTTGTTAATCGACAATTAATGTGGCAATCAAATGCAGAATCTTGTAAATTAGATGTCAACTATAATAGGATCAGAAATATATGAAATTGAGCTCAGTTGTTATTCTTCCGGAGGTAAGGTTAATAATATGATATTTGAATTTCTTTAACGTACAGAACATATAGTTATAGTCTAAATTTTAAGAAGTTTGACTTGATCTAGAATATTCTATATGATACTGTCCGCGACATATCACTATCTGCTAGCAGAATCAAAAGAAACCGAATGCAGAGGTATTATAGAAATAAATAGTTTCCGAAATAAGGAATATGAAGATGTGTAAAGTCACATTAAGAGCTCTAAAAAAAAATTATTCTGATCACAATTTTAAAACCTCCTTACTAGAGATGTTCCTCACCTAGCATATATTTCGCATGTCATATGATCTAGCGCAAAATATGAGACAACCTCATACGAGACGAAATTGTTTTTTTTTCTTTTTTTAGTCTAATTAATTATTTTATTTAAAAAAACATTTATATTTTATAAATCATTGATCATTAAAATATTCTTTATTAAAAATTTATTTCGCGCGGGATATAATTAATTCACGTGAGGATGATATCTCCAACTCTACGATATGAAGTTACACAATAAAAAAACGTTATGATTTGTCTTTACCCGGATCATCCCAACGAAGCGAAAAAGTTGTAAAACGCGAAAAATACAAGAAACTGAAAATGCCCAATTCCATTATAATGATCCTGGGCGAAAGTGAGAAAAAAGTCGGCTAAAGCAATGAATCGGCTTAGTCGACATTTTTTAAAATCGGCTAATCGAGACTTGCCATTCTTAAACTCTAAAATATGAACAAGGTTGAGGCAAATTTTTTCGGTAATTTCCGAAAATCCGAATTAAAATCAATTACCGTATTTGCGTGAATTAACGCCAATATGCGTTATTTAGGAACACATTGTTTGAAAAGAACTTTATCCGAGTGCGAATCATAATTTTCTGTTATTAAAAGTCTTCGGCTAAATTAATTATTAGCTCACTTCAAATTATATGTCCCTAAATAACATCCATGGGCGTTAATTCGCGCAAATACGGTACAGCTATTATTATAAATTCTAAGTCATCTGATAAATATTAGCATGATCGGTATATAGATGTAGAAGATACTGTCGATACTATCTAAATGCATGCAATTCATCAGAAACTTTTTATGCATATAGATAGTATATGCATTTAAGTCATAAGAACCATTTTTGTGTTAATAATTAAAATCCAAAAATTTTTATGCATTTAGTATGTATATGCAATTAGACAGTATGCAATTAGATAGTACGTATCGACTGTATATTTTTTTATCTTGCATGTAATACTTATTCTACAGATTAGTTTTATCATTAAAATGTTGACATATTCAACATTATTGTTATTAAATTGCCCAACGTGTTTGGTGATACGAAAATTTAGAGAAAAGGATGCTATTGTTGACCAATAATCTCAATAAGAAATATAAATTAGACATTTATAAATCAATATATTACACAAATTGGTGCCAATCTTAAAGAAGTTAGATATGATCAATTATCTCACCTTTAATCAATTTTTGTACATTTTTGTACATGTTGGATCAACATCAGCAGCGATAATAATCGGTTTTCAAACTTTCCTGATGTTATGTTTCGAAAATATATTACAAAAATTTTTCAACACTTCGAAAGTGCTTGAGAACCCGACTATAGAATATTTGCTAACATCTAAACATGTGACAATTTCTTGAATTCGCCTGCAAAGATACTTTGAAGTATTTCTGTATTCAACCAGAGATATGCGTTATGTAGCCTTATAAGATTCATAAATTTCAATTTATTGAATCTATTATACCAAAATTACAAACTTAATAGAATCGACCGAAAAATAATTCATTTAATTTTTTTTATCAAATGTCCTAGGATTTATGACAATATTTGTAAAATCGGCTAAAGTAAATTTCATCGAACTTGGTCTAAATTCTTAAAGTATTCAAAGTTTTGCATTCATCCTTTTAATTCCTATTCCAAAATAATATCAATAACTGACACCACAAGTTCCTGCAGCATGATCTGTATTGTCAGCTTCTTTATTTCAATACCAATAACTAATCATAAATCTCTTATTAATATTGCCCATGTCAAGGACTTTCTCAAAATACTGTATGCATTTGAACGCTTTCTTCCGTTTATTCGTATTGTATGAAGCTTTAATTGATGTATTCGATATTAAAATAAGCCATCCAAGCTTACACTTTGATCAACCATTTTGGAAATGGCTACGTAGTTACATATGACACGTTAACTTATTACTGTAATTTTCAAGTGATGATTTAACATCAAATACCGATACTGATTAATTTTACAATAAAAAATTCTCATAAAAACGAGATTATTGAGTTTTGTAGTTTGCATGAATTTATCGATTAGACTAAGTTGTTATTCAGAAATCTACCAAGTCGAGTTGATTACATTAAATATATATTTCCCGAATTTCAAATATATATGTTGTGCTTCAGATAGTGATTTGAACCGGTTGGGCTATAATCGGTTAACCGATCCGACCTGAATAAATTTCGGATAACCAGTTGAGCAAATTCTTAATATTAATCAGTTGACCTGGTACAACTTAACTGGTCAAGAATCAGATAACCAGTTGATAGGATTGATAAAGTATGTAAATAATCAAGAGAGAGCAAAGATTCTAAAAAGCTCTGAAAAGAAACTAAATGAATATAAAAGATAAGCAAGGTTGAAACAAAAATTTAAATGATGTTCTGAAAATTTTCAAGGTAAGAATAAGAAATAAAGATTATTAATCTCAATTGATTGTAATCATTGATATAAAATAATTTGGTTTGATAGAATATTTTTCTAAGTTTAAATCATTAGTCTTAGATGTATTTTTATATCAGATGTTGATTTTTAGGTAATGTATATCATCTGTTGATTGATTACCTAATTTGCATCAGTTGTAATCTGACATAATATAATCCTCAAAATAAAAAAGTTTTTTAATTAATGTTAATATTTTTTTCTTTTTTTTTAATTAAATCAGTTTTTGAAATTAGGATTTTTTATTTAGTATTATTTTTTAAATTATAATACAAACAAATTTGCTTGTGTTAATTTTTTTAAAATTAAATTTTTTAATAAAATTTTAATAATTAATTAATACTATATTTTTTAATTAAAAAATATTGTTACAGAGTTGCAGTTTTTTTGGTACAATACAATCAAGTAACAAGATTATCCAGTACAGTGATTAATTATTGCAAATATATATGAGATAAAAATGTAATAATTTATTTTACTATATAGCAGCAGTTAAATAATTTGAAATAATAACAGTATATATATTAACTTTTTTTTTTTTGAGTATCCCTGTTGCTTTTAGCGACTAGAGGTGCAGGTGATGCTCTTTATTAAAGTATTATTATATTAAAATAATTATAGATAGTCTAGATACATTTTAGATATTTACAGATTAGTTTAGCAGTTTTAGGTCTATGACCTAGTGTGTTGTGTTTTAAAATACATATTTCTTTTAAGATATGAGCTTTGATTAGTATACTAAGGGAGTTCAAAGAAGTATCAGAACTTTCTCATTTTAAAGCAATATATCATACCAAATTTTATAAGTTATATTGATATGTAGTCAGATTATAGTAGTTAATGCTTGAGTGCAGTCAATATTTGAGACCTGAAAAATGTTTTCCAAATTGGTTGGTATAGGTTTTTCTTCATTAAAGTTTAAAAACTTATATGCCTCCTTCTAGATTATTATACTTTTAAAATACTCAAGAGCAAAGTGCTCAAGAGTTTGTAGCTCTTCTGGACACTAAATATAGCTGTCTGTTTCAAATGATCTTATGTGTTTAAGATGATATCTTAAAAGAAAAGTTCTGTGAAAAAGTCATCAAAAAATATCTTTTTTCTTGTTGCATATAGACTTTAAAGAAAGCCAAGTAGGTTGTATAGTTTGAAGTATGGAATGCAGAAAGATAGATAGTAGAGTAGTTTTCTTTAAGAGCTTCAAGATTTTTTTAACTAAGAGCTTATCTCTTTTTATTTTATCGATTATAATTTTTTTTTTGTTCCAAGGCCAGTTGGTAGTAGAAAAAATCCTTCTTTTAGTTCTTGTTCAAGCTAGAAGATAGGGTTTCTACTCTGTAAACCAAGCTTTTGAGCATATATTGTCTGAATTTAGAGCCTGTATTGGAGAAATGTTTCTTTTTTCTCTAAGCATTTTGCTTATTTTGCTTCTTTCATATAGTGTCTATATTGAGTTTGAGGTAAAAAGTTTTATCCAAACAGAGATTAAATATGCATCTAACATATCTTTAATAATTGGAACTTAAAGTTCTGTCAAGCCTATAGGTTGTTGAAAAGTTAAATATCTGAAAAGCATTCATAAAGAACCTTTGATCCAAAAAAAGATGATTCTATTTATTTCTGTTACTTGCTTTCTGTTAGAAGGTAGCAGATAGACTAAGTACCAAATTTTAGATAAGATAAGTAAATTTGTAATAAGAATTTTCTCTTTAAAGAAGAGATTTCTATTTAAAAATTTGTTGAAAGATCCTTTTAGCTTATTAATAATTGTAGCCTAAAGATCTTTTTTTAGTTGATCATTTACAAGAACATTGTAATCTAAAATAGTAATAGTATTTTGTTCTTCTAATTTAATAAATTGATCTTCATTACAGAGCTTCACACTTTATGCAATAGGGATAAGTGGGACTAGTTTTGTTTTTGTTTTATTGATATTTACATTTGAAGCAGCCTCATATAAGCTTATTAAAGCTTGTACTTTATTCCAGTCAGAAGAAGATCCAATTCCTACAGTCAAGTCATTAGCATATGCTGAGATTTTAAAATATTGTTTTTCTAATTTAATTCTTTGCATTTGTTTTTTCAGAGTTCTTATAAGAGGCTCGAAAGCTAATACATATAGCAGTAATAAGAGAGGATTACCTTGTCCAACTTCTCTTTCGACTCTGAATGATTTAGAAATGTTGTCTGCCTCAATAATATAAGCTTTTTGGAAGAAAAAAGAATTATGAACTAGATTAATAAATTTAGTATCAAAGTTCATGTTTTCTAAAGTAAGCTTTAAAAAGTTATGGCTAACTTGATCGAAGGCTTTTTGTTGGTTAATGAAAAGTAGCCAATACTGTTTAAATAAGTTTGGCTAGTTTCTCATAGTTGTAATTATATCTAGTGCTGCATCTGTAATAGATCTGTTTTGAATAAATCCATGCTGCTAATGTAGTATAAGTTCTTTACAAATAGAATTTAGTCGATTAGCTATAATCTTCATGAATATTTTTATATTACTGTTTACTAAAGATATCAGTCTTTAGTTATTTACATTTTTCAAATTTGTTGATTTTTTAGGTATTAAAGAAATCAGACTCTTGCATTAAGAGGTTGGCATAATTCCTGAGTTTAGTGCTTGTTTAAATACTTTATATAAGATAGGAGTTATAGTCTTTTTAGTAAGTTTGTAGAACTCATATGTTAGATCATTAGTACCTGAAGTTTTGTTGATTGAAAGGTTTTTGATAACATTGCTGATTTATTCTTGAGTAATTTCTTGAATAAGTATTGAGTTGTGAGCTAATGAGACTTGAGACAGATTTTCTGTAATCTTTTTGGCTAAGTCAACATTTATATTTTCTTTCTTATAGATTTTGGTATATGAATTTCTGATATATTGAAGAGTATTTTATATGATTATAATGAGGTCTCAGAATTTTTGATGTTCTTTAAAGATGAATGAGCTTTTCTGATTTTATATCTAGTGAAGAAGTATTTTGTAGATTTTTCTTCCTGCTCAATTCATTGTGCTTTTGAGCATACTTGCCATTTTTCTGTAAAATGTGATAGTTTATCTTGAAGATTTAGACTTAGTCTATCTATCTGATTGTATAAAAAAGAATTTTCTAAGTTGTAAGCTAGTCATTCTTTTAATTAAGTTATATTTTTATTTAGCTTTGTGATATTGTTTTTAGTAGCTTTTGGCTTTCTAAATGCTCTTATAATAGATTGAATATGAACTTTACAAAAGTTCCATTCATTAGCTTCTTCAAATTCTATAATTTCTTCTAGTACTTCTTTTTTTTAGTTTTTTATTTAAGAAGCAGCTTTTGTTAAATCTTCAGAGAGCTAACTTCCTTCTTTTGGCTTTAAAGAAAAGAGTGCATTCTATTAGAAGATGATCTAAGTTGCCAAACTTAGTATCAATTTGTGAGATGAGGTGTGCATTATTTTTATTAATAAAAATATAATCTAAGTGTATAGCTATAGTTTGATTGCTTTGTGTTTTTTGAAAAAATATATAAAAAGGTTTTGATTTGGTGAAATCTGAGATATTTGTAAAGTTTTTAGTAAGGCTTAGAAGTTGCAATCTTGTTGAGTCTTATTGAGGTGCTGCTTCACTAGTTCTATCTTTTTTAGAATAAAAGTTAGTATTAAAGTCATCTTCAATTATGTTGATAGCATTTTCATTGACTTGAGGTGACCATTTTTTAAAGAAAAGTTTTCTATTATTTGGATTAGAAGGTGCATATATATTGGATATTTGGAATATAAGGTCTTTGAATTTGAAAGTAGTAGTAATAATTTTATTGTCTAAATCTATTTTTGTGTTTTTAAATATTATATCTTAGTTGCCTGCAAGTATAGCTGTCTTGTTTGACCAAATTGAATCAAAAATCTACTGATTTTTAAAGAAGCTCTGTATATTTTTGTCATTTAAGTTTGTTTCTTATAATATAATAAGGTCTAGTTTGTAAGATTTCAGAAGAGTTAAAGTGTTTCATTGTTTTTGTTAATTGTTAAGCTTCTTTATATTGAGGCTTGCAATTTTAAATTTAAATTGTCTAGTTATATTAAAGCAGAGTAGTACAGATTTCAGATCTGTAAATTCTGTACTCTATTACAAGATTTCTTGTACAGAGCAGGTCTGGTTATTTCACTTTTCTGATTTATAGAATCTTTTTTATCTTTTTTGTCCTTTTTTTTCCTTTGTGGAATTAAGATGAAACCATTATCTGAATTCTCTAATTGAAGTTGTAGCTTGTTATCATTTGTAATTAGCATGACTAGAGTGTTTAGAGCTTTTGGTTTTTCAATTTTCATAATAGAGCCTGTAGCAAGATTTTTTATAGCAGAAGCATTATTTTCAATGCTGTTTATGACTTCATCAACTGAACTATTGAGATCTTATGGTACTGTTTATTTCATTATTTTCTTGGCTGATAGCTGTATTTAGCAAAGTTTCTTCTTGTTAAGATACTTCGATATCAATCTCTTCTGAAAGATTGTTTTGTTCTTACTAAATTGCATTTATATCTTCTAAATCTACTAATGAAAGCTTTTTTTTCTTTTGTTAAAGAGAAATTCTTTGTATTGATGATGAAGTTCAATAGCTTCTTTGTACTAATTACAGTCTTTTTTAATATATTCCTTATTGTCACAAAAGTAGCAAAGCTTAGGAGCCATACACTATTCTGTAATAATCTTGTTGTCAAGCAAAATATAGAACTAAGAGATTCTTTTTTCTAAATCTGAGTCTTCTGTAGTCTCAAAAGTAATGATCTACTGGTCAGTTAGGTAAGGTGTGTCTTTTATTAACAGTGGCTTAATTGAGGCAATTTTACCAAAGTTCTCAAAAGCATATTTGATTCTTTTAGAAATAAACTCCTTGTTACCTAGAGAGATATTGCTGATCTTAACTGGCAAAAAAGATCTTCTAGAATCAACTAGAATATGTCTATAGTATATACGATTATAAATTTCAACCCCTTTTGTAGTATAGTATTTGAGCTTTCCTTATTAGTAAAGATTAGCTCTAAATAAGTATAAGATCCTTTATTTACATATGACTTAGCAGCAATTATGTCACATCCTGCTGTTTTGTAAAGAGAAATCATAATTTTATTTAATGAACCATTGAGGTTATAAATATTTAGTATAAGTGCATTATCATTTTTAGATCTTATGTTGTTTTTAGTAAAAATAAAGAGAAGGTTGATTGCCCTCTCTTAACTTCTGCAAATAAACTTGACTATGATTTCTTAAGATCTCTTTGTTTTTGTTTATGCTAGTTGTATTAGTTTTTGCAAAAGATGTATTATTTTGTTCTATATGAGATGTTGTTGTTTTATTTTCTTTATTATTTTGTTTTTCAAAACATGTTTTAGAACTAGATGTGACTAAGTTGCTATTTTGATTATTTTTTTCTTTGAGAAGTCTTTTTTCATTTTCCAACATGACTTGTTTATCCTAGCTGATACTATTTAAGAAATTATCTTACATAGAAACAGTTAAATCATCATTAGTGATTTCTGTTGCCATAGTATTTTTTTTAAAAAAGAAGTTAGTTTCCATTTTTGTTAGTTGTTTTTTAGTTGAAAAGCTTGTTGCCAGTTTAGTTTTCTTATTTTTGTAGACTTCAAAGATAAAAGTCTTGTGCTTTCTGGAAACAAGATGAAGAGCCCCTGTTTTGCTACTGTTTTTAAAGTTAGTAAAGCCCTAAGTAGAGTTTATTTTGTCTTTTCAAAATTGCCCTCTTTTCTAAACATGATGGTCAGAAGAGAGAGATCATTGATCTTTTATATTATAGTTTTATTACTAAGTTATATATTTTTTTTTTGTATTTAGGAAAAGAACATAACAGAGAACTTGTATAACTAAATAATAGTTTAACTAATTTTTATAATCATATTAACTTTTTATTAATAACACACATAGTAACAATTTTGTTTGTAGAAATTACTCTAAAAAAGTAATATTATTCTTTATAATTAAAAGATTATTATATTTAAGTTAAAGTATAAAATTTAGAATTGGTCACAAAGTAAAAAAGATACTCTTTAGATATCCTTTTACTTAGTAAAAATAGTAAGGATTTGTGCAATAGTAAATAGAGTTTGTATAAAAATAATTGAAACAATATTTATAAGTATTTGTTATTTATATTTGATATATTTGAAATATGTGTCAGAATATTTAAAATTGTGCAAGAATACTTGAAAATTAAATAAAAACACTTAAAAATTGTGTGAAAGATATTTGAGATTCTTGTACTATAGTATTTGGCATAGTAGCTTTGTATTAAAATATATAGAAGTACTTAGAATTTATATAATAATAGTAACAGTATAGATGTTTATTCAATGTTATATAGTTGTATTACAGTTTTAATAATTAATGAAAATTTTTTTATCTAATTATTATATATTATTATATAACTATACTAATAATTAATAATAAATATAAAATAACACAAATTATTAACTCTTTTTAATAATTACTTATACTAAATTTTCTCTAAATAAAATTACATTTTTTTTTTGCTTTTGCTAAGGCTATGATTATTGGCAGCTATTGTCTTTATTGTATTTTAATTATGATTATATAACTTGTACAAGATGAGTATACAACTAGCCATATATACAACTTTTGATTGTTTATTTTAAGTAGTTTGCCTATATAGCAGGTTCTATACTAGCTGCCATATTTGCAATTTATTGGGAAATTATTTATTTAAACACTTTGATCTCTATACTTATACTGACAAATAGCACACAAGTTCTTGTATATCTAAGTGCTATTTAATCTAATCTTGATCTCTTTTTCTGTATATCTGTCAAGACATTATACATTTTAGAGTATATCACCTAATTGTAAGGCTTCAGAAGGTCCCTTTGCTAACTAATTACTTATATTTAATCTTTTTTGTTAACAAGGCTCATCCTTGCAGAGTTTACTCAGATCTTAGTACTAACTTTACAGCATATCCCTAGTACTTATAGTATACCTCTGCTTTTAACTTTAGACTCTCAATTTAGATAGCTTAGAAGAACTATGATCTGTTTCTAGTACCCTAGGATCTGCCTTTTAAGATCTTTTTCTTTTGATTTAAAACTTTTGGTGGCCTAGTTAGTGACAAAGTTCTTGTTCATCTAATTTCTTCTATATTGATATTCATTTTCTAGATCTAGTCTTTATAGTGATACTGTAAAAGATCCTTGTTACCTTTTTACTTAAATCTTCCCAAGTGGGCTTCAGCTTCTTAGTTCATGGATTTATACAGCTATAAGGACTTATTTTAGATTTACATTACCCAATACCAGTTTGCATTTTTTTGTGTAACTCTAACATTATACAGATGCCCTATAATCTGCCAGTTATACTAGTATAACTATGTTACAGATAACTTATTCTAACTGCTTGACAGAATACTATTATCATAATATCATCTATATTATATAAGTGATTATTTAAATTTTCACTATTAGTAGGTTTTGAACTTACTGTCTACTACTTAAAGAGTTAACAACTTATCTACTTTACTAAGTTATCATACTTCTCAAAATTTTTTTTTTAAACTTTGGCGTCTTGCCAATATTCTTTATTAAGAGAATTGCATATTTAATTATACAAATATTAGCTTAATTTCTAGGTTTGACATTCCTTTACTATTGTACCAGTGCCCAGAAGTGGCCTGCTGCATTAGCATAAGTTGCTACTTATTGCTAGAGAGCTATCTAGGCTAGCCTTTAAGGCCATTTTAGTAAGGCCTCTTATTACTATTAATTAATCTTTATATTGTATTCTTTCATAAACCTTTTATTTATTTATTTTATTTTTTTTTCTTTTATACTCTTTTTTTTTCAGTTTTTATTCCTTGATTTTACTATTACTTTATTTACTGTTTTAGTTTGTTGTATTGATACTTGGGTCTTGTTTTTCTTTCTTTTTGTACTAATGCCTTGACTTTTTTCATATTCATATACTTGGCTGCATTATTCTTTTTATATTGTTTTGTAGAACTATTTCATATTGTATCTATAGTGCTTACTAGAAAGTTTTTTGTTTCTTTTAATGATACTAGTATATCTTGTACTCTTTTGACTACTTTTTCTTATAAAAAACCTTTGATAAGCTTTTTTTGCACTTCTGTTTTTTTTTCTCTTGTTTGGCCCCAAATTTCTTTTTTTAGTTGTATTTGTATAATGTCTCTTTTCTTGTTCTCTATTAGTTTACTTTATGCTACTGTTATTGTTAGCATTTCTGCCTTTATTCAAAGGTTCTCATAAGCTAAACAGACTGTTAAATGATCTTGATTCTCTTCTTTTTCTTCTTTACACACAATGTAATCTGATTCTGTATATAGATCTGAATGTCTTGTTGCTAGTTCTTTAAGTGTTAGTATTTTTTTTTGTATATATTTAAAAAGTATACTAAGTCTTTTATTTCCTTTAGTTAAACTGCATCTAACTCCATTCTGATTCTTGATTTTTTTTCATAACAGTGCCTAGCAATGTTTTTTTTTTTTGTTTTGGTTCTAATTTTTTAATTGCTGCTAAGAAACTTCAATCTGCATTGTTTTTAATATTAAAAACTTCTTTAACAAAGTCTCATGTTAGGCTTTTTTTTACTATATTTTCTCAAAGAAATGATACATTAGATCTTAAAACCAATTTCACTATAATTTTATCTGAATCTAGCAGATTTGCATCTTCTTTTGCTGCAACATCTGTTCTATTATTTCATCTGTTATTGTTATAACTCTTTATTTTAACTAACTCTAATTCTATTTTTTTTTGTTTTTACTATATTTTCTATATTTATAATTAGGTTGTAATTTTTCTTTTTTATTCTTCTTCTGTTGGTTATGAATTGACTGTTATTAGATATACTTGCTATGGCTGCTGCACTGTTTATATATATTTTAATTTTGCTTTCACTTGGTGTTATAAGAATTATATACCAAATAGCTAACAATTCAGCTTTGGTTGATAAAAGCCATCCTTTTGCTTCAATAGCACCTTCATCAATTACATATTTCTCTTTATTGTCTACTTGCAACCAATCAGCTCCTATTCAATCCAAATCTTAATTCTTTTTTTTTGCTTTTACTAATAATCTGTTTGTATAAAAGATCAGTTTTTTTTATCTATTGTTCTCTTGAATATACTTATATTTTTTCATAAATAAGTTAACAAGTTTGTTACTAATTTTTTGATTTTTAATTATCTTAATATCTTTGCTTTCTATTATAATTTCTTTTACATGTTTTTTTATATCTAATACTTTATACTTCTTCTTTTGTGCTACAACTTCTAATATGTTTATATTAATTTCCAACTGCTAGATATCTTTTTTTCTTATATATTTTGATAAAAAATCTTGAATCTTATATTTTTTATACTTTTTTTTACAATTTTTGACAGAACTAAGATCATTATACAAACAACCTTTGCATTTTTCTAGCATAGTTTTTGTTTTTCTATTAGGAATCTTGTCTTCCAATGTTCAATTTAAAGTATTTTAGATGTTTTGAATACTATTTTTCTGATTACTAGTTCATCTTCTTTGTAATGTGACTTATTGTTTATAAGAACCTATTTTTTTGTCTTGCATTATCTGAAAGCTTGCTTACTTGTGCACTTATTCTCTATTTGTTTGAAGCTGTTACTTTAAATTTTTGCTTTACTATTCTACAACTTGGTACTTCTATTATCTCTATTTCTAAGTTTTTAAACTAATTGGCTAGTCTGCCTTTGGTATTGCCTTTTTTAACTAGACTTAGTTGTTATTATATAATCATTTTGTCATTATTTTTGTTTACTAGAATAGATTTCTATTATTATTATTATTTTTTTTTTGGTATTAAGGTAACATCTTTGGTCTTTTAACTTTTATTAATCACTTATCAGTATTGTAGTTTAATGAACTACTGCAAGAGAGAGTACAATTGGCTATACATGTAACTTTTCTATATTATCTATTTAAGGAGTCCACCTGAAGATTCCTCACCAATTGTTATATCTAACACTTCTGCTTGGATGTTCTACTTTAAACCCTCTAAATCTGTTAACTGTATTAACTCATTGGGTCATACCTAGATGCCCAGATCATTATCTTAACCTTAAGACTAATTTATTTTTGAGGTAAACCTCCTAGAGCCTTTTGTACCTATTTTTACAGCTAATCTAGGTATTACTATAGCAGAACCAACACTTGCAGTTAGGGCTAACTATTAAACTGCTATGCCCTTGTAGAGTTCACTTAGACCTTAGCATCTACTTCACAGTATAACCCTGATACTTTGTATACCCTTGCCTTTTTCTCTGACTTTTTACCAAACTTCCAATTCAGATAGCTTGTGTAGAACTATAACCAGTCCATTGATATATCAGGTCAGCCTGATATTCTTTTCCTTTAATTTGTTTCAGCGACCTAGTTGGTAGTACCTTTGAGACTTCCAACCCAGAGGTTCTTGCCTATCTAGCTACTACAACTGGGTATTAGAACTTGATATCTGTTTTGTCAAGCTAGCCTTTACAGTAGGGCCATCGAAAATTCAGTTATCTTTCTATTCAGGTCTTCTCAAATAAACTTCTTGTTACCTAATTTCAACAGATTTACATGACCACAAGGACTTATCTAGTGTTTGCACTGCCCAATTTGTTGGTTTGCATTCTTCTGTATAACTCCAACTTTGCACAGATGCCCTATAACCTGCCAGTCATGCTGGTGTGACTATCATTACAAATATTCTAACCTAATCATTAGTAATAATTGCTATAATACAAATATTACATAGGTGATTATCCAAATTTTTGTTATTAATAGGATTTGAACACTCAACCTACTACTTGGAGGGTTGACAATCTGACTACTTTACTAGGTTACCACACTTCTACTTCTATTATTATTATATTTCTATTATTATATTAATTTCTTAGTATATTATTATTTCTATTATTGTAGTATTTATTAGTTATAGTTATTTTAATACTTTAAACATTTTAATGCCTTAAGCTTGTAATACTGATCACTTAGTTCTTTAGTGAAACTGGTCACTTAGTCTCTTAGTAAAACTGGTCACTTAGTTCCTTAGTGAAACTGGTCACTTAGTCCCTTAGTAAAAATGGTTACTAGTCCCTTAGTAAAACTGGTTGCTTAGTCCCTTAGTAAAACTGATTGCTTAGTCCCTTAGTAATACTGATTACTTAGTCACTTAGTCACTTAGCTGCTTAGCTTACAGATATATAAACTCTCTAAATTCTTTCAAATAAAAAGTAGTTTAGTTAACAATCAAGTTTCCAAGAAAAGTCATTTTTCTTTTTTCTTTATCTTGTAAATTATATCCTGAATTCTTTAGAACAGATGCCTAAGGATAATTTTTCTTACAACTATTTAATAAATAACTTTAACTATAAACTATTATATAATAATTATCAAACTGCCTCAAAGATGAGTATAGTTTCTTGACAATGTCTAACAGAAGCTATACTTCCTTTTTGGACACTGCATATACCTATAAGGGATTTCTTATACTGTGTTATTGTTATAATATAGAAATAAGAAGGCTTTTATTCTATAACAATGCTATTTCTACTAATTATATAATCTTTATTTTCCTTTTTGCTAGTCTGATTATTGGTATGTGTATGTTCTCTAATATGTTTTTTTAATAATCTTGTTGTTTGTAGCATGTAATATAACTTGAATATAATATAATGTTATTGATGTATAATATTTAGCTAACTGTTAGTTTTTTGTAATCTAGTTCTCATATATATAATTGTAATATTTCTTTAGCTTTTGACTTTATTGTTAATTCCTTTAGCTTGCAATTTAACCAAATTTTTAGAAATTATATTATTTTAGTTTCATTTTCTTCTTAAATTTATTTTTTGCCAAAAAAAATTGATTTTTTTTTTTCTCTTTGGTGTTCATCATAATCAACTTGGTCTTTTTTTTATTAATTTGTATATTATTTATGTTGAAAAAGTTTTTTGCTATCTCAATAGTTTTTTTTATTTGGCTTTTGCTTAATATGACTCATGTGGTATTATTTGCAAAGGCTACTACAGCCTGTTTTTACTTTTTTTTTCTTGAATTAAAGAGCCTGTATAGCTGTTAGATGAAGCATACAAAGTGTAACTCAGATTTGAGTTATTCTAAATTCTTTCTAGAAGTGAATTATAAAATATTCTCTATACTAAGAATGAAATTACTTCTTTTTATTCAATTTTATCTTAGATTTCAAAGGCTTTTGTTGTTCTTATATCTGTAATAATTTTTGACTATTATTTTTCAAAAAGCTTTAAAATAAAGATAATTGCTGTTTTTGATATTTGATAATTGCTGTTTTTGATATTTTAAGTCTTTTAAGTTCCAGGTTTAGTGCTACTAATGATACTAAGTCAAAAGTCTTTTTTATATTTTGCAATACTAGCCAAAGTTCTTTTTTGTTATCTTTTGCATCTTTCATAATTGCATTAATAATATGTACTGGCTCTTCTGTTGATTCTTCTAGCAAAGCTGCAAAGTTTGACCATTTTAAGATATTTTTCATACAGCATACTTGCATCAACTTCTTGATAAAAAGTTTAGTTATATACTTGCACAAAGTTTCTAATGATGCTATTGGTCTTATATTACTTAAGTTATATTGCTAATCAAGATCTTTTAGTATTAGATATATTTTATTTTTTAGATATTATTCCTATTTTAATATATATTTTGCAAATTTTCTCAATATTTCTTGTATCTGGTTGCTAACTGCCTTGATTAATATATAAGTAATTTCTGAAATATTAGATGCTATGTTATTTTTAAAATCTAATAACATTTCTAGCCATTCTTCTTTTGTAATATCCTAATTTAGTTAATTATAACAAGCTTAATCAATTTCTTCTTTGGGTTAATATATCTTTACCTATTCACTCTTCATCTTATAACTTTGAAAATTTTGTATTTGAGATTACTGCTAAAAGTATAATTTGGTTTTTTTTAACACTATATATGAATCTGTTATGAGCATTCTACTTAAGTTCTTTAGCTCAATAATTCTGTCTATTTTGATTTTTTTAATTGGTTTGTATAGCAAACTTATTAGCATTCTTTTTTGCTTGTTATTGATCATTTGGCATTTTTTTTCAATAGTTTGTTCTACAGTATTTCTTTTAATATTGTTTTTCTAATTCTTCTGCTCTTATTTTGTATAGAATTTTTCACCAATTTTGTAAATCTATAATTATCTCATTTGTTCATGTTTTTGTAATTGTTTCAATATTAGTTCTATGCTGTTCATTTATATACTTAGCTATATTATTAAAATTATTTATATTTTCTGAAATCAAATTTAGTTTAATGTTTTTTCTTTCTAAACTTATTCATCTTCCTAATTGTGATAATGATTTTGTCAAATCTGACTTTTTTGTTTATTATTTTTTTTGTTAGCAACCATATTAAGAATCTTCTTCTTAGATATAGTCTTTCTTGCTGCTTTCAATATACTTTTACTTATAATTTTCATATTTTATCTAGATTTTCTTTCAACTTGTCTGCATATTCTATATTGTTCTTTTTTGTTTTTTGCAATAAGTTTTTGTTTTTAAGCATTCTGTTTAATTATTTTCTATTTTTTTTTTAATCTTCTTTGGATGCTTTCTCATATAGAAAAATTGTTTGATATTGTTCAAACTTCTTAAGTTTTGTCACTTTGTGCAAGGTTACTATATAATTTAACTTTATTTTTGCTACTATTATACTATAGTTACTATTTGTATAGCTAGACAATTTTGAATTTCAGCATTACTAAGACTATTTGCCAGCTTCTTTGTTATCCAAATTTGGTCAATTTTTGTATTAAATTCTCTATTTGTTTATAAAACTTTTTTGCTTTTTGGGTCTTTTAATCTTTAAGAGTTTTTGAAATCTTGTTTTATTAACCAATTTAGAATTAGTTTTTTTTGGAAATAACTGCATTTTATGCTTTTAGATCTATCCAGTTTTGAATTCACAATGCAGTTCAGGTCTCTTATAATTACTGTTTATGTCTTGTATGTTCTTTTAATATATCTTTATATAATTGCTTTATAAATCTTTCTTTGTTTTTCTTTATTGTTAGGTGGCATATATATTGTTATAACTATAAGTTCTAGTTATTTGAATATAAAGTTTGCTATTATCATATACTTATTAACTTTGTCTATTTGTTCTAAATGCCTCTTTCATCTTTTATCTACCAAGATTTTTACACCTGAGCCTTTTTTCTTTGACAAACTTGCTTCTGACCAAAACCTTTTATATTTATTTAAATTTTTCATTATAAAAAAACCTTTTTTTTTATTAATATTTGTTTTTGCCAAACCTAGTATATTAATTTTATTGTTTATAGCCTATTTATATACTAGTTCTATTTTGTGCTTATTGCTTTTTATATTATTAATGTTATAATATACCATGTTTAGCTTTATGTTGCTTCTTTTGATTGATTCTATTAATAATGCTTCTTTGTATATTAATTTTTGGTTATAAAGATTCTTTTTTCTATTTTCTGCTAATTTTGAAGTATCTATTTTTTCTATATCAAGATATTTTGATTCAACTGAGGTGCTTATTAGGAGCTATAAGCAGAATTTACCTGCCTATTGTCCAAATTATTGAGCTTTTTAAGTATTTCTTATAATATGTTTTGATATTCATCAATACACTGCATAATTAATAATTCTTTTTTGTGCTCTTTGCTGTTTCTTGTTCTTTCTTTTTGTTTTTCTTTTTTTAGTCTACTTGCTTCAAACTTGGATAATCTTGTCTTCTTATATTCAAAGTTATAAATATTTTAGAAAATATACTCTTCTGTATTTTCTTGATCTGGTTTATTTATTTTTGTTTTTTTTTGTAATGTTTTTTTTCCTTTGTATTAAGACAACTTGTTATAATAATAAAAAACACACTTTTTTTTTACTTTCTAATAATCTTCTTCAAATTTGAAATAAGCAAAAGCTATGTTTCTTTTGTTGCTATTACTATTATTACATATTAAAATTGCTTTGACTCTTAATAGCCTTAGTTGTCTTAACAATGTTGATTCTAGTGCTGATTTTGAAATATCGCTTAGTGTTGCTTTGTATTTTCTTTTTTCTTCTAGCACCTCTGAGTTAAATTTTTTTGATATGATTCTGCACATTGTTTCTTTTTCAAAATGTACTAACCAACTTGTCACTAGCAGATCTAATTTCTTTTAATTTCATCCAGTAACTTGTATTACTGCTGCTTTTGGTTTTCTTAAGCATTTTCTATTTAAGAATTCTTGCTTTCTTATAAAAGCTTAAATATCTTATAACTTTTTCATATTTTGTATCTTTTGGTAAGTTCCATATTGTTAGTGTTACTGCTAGACTCTTTTTTGTTTAGCTTGTTTTTTTTGTTCTTGCTTTTGTTTTAATGCTTTATTTTAATTGAAGCTCTTTAACTTGCTTTTATTAGCCTATATAGAATTATTTATATTTTTTAATGCTTATTTTAATGCATGAATATCTTTTTAGATTCTACTTTTTGTTCTTCTTTCTTTTTTTTTTATTGATGACTTTCTACTTTGGCTACTTTTGTATCTTAAAAGCATGAGTTTCTTTGACTTTTCTTTTCCTGAATCATATATATCATATTTTGTTATTAATAATATTATTTTATTTTTTATTTTTGCTTCTTTATTTGAATTTTCAAAAATTTTTTTTTCTGTTTTATTCAAGAACACTTCTGCTTATTTATTAGTTCTATTATCTCTTTTTTTGTTAATTATTTCTACTTTATCATCTGAGTGTCTTTATTTAAGACTATTCTCTTAAATTACTAGTTGTGTTATAGGTGCTTCTAGCTTTATTAAATTTCTACTTTGGTAGTTTTTATATTTAACTACTTTGTTGTTTGTCTTTTTCTCTTCTTTTTGTTTATATTTTTAGTATCTTCTTCTGCTATTATACTTTTTCTTTTTATATAAGTCTCTTGACTTACTAATTGTATTGTTAGTAGCTCTAGCTCTATTTGTATTATTATAGTTTGTGCTTTCTCTTTACTGTTATATATTATATCTTGCATATTGTTTTTATGCACTTCTTCTTTTTGGTTAACTAGAAATCTTTTTTCTATTATTGCACTCTTTTTCTTAAAAAGATTTTTCTGCACTTCTCTATGCTTATCTACTAAGACTCTTATAATATATACTTGAACTGGGTTACTTGCATCTAAAAACTTTGCTATATCTATATCTATTTATGCAATGTAATCTTTTAATTTGTTCAAACATGTATATTTTTCTGCTAATGTTTTTTGATTTAAGTTATACACTCTTTAATTTCTGTTATTAGTATTTTAATTCTAGTTGTTTGTCTAACTTTCTATACTATTTTATTTTTAGAAACTTCTATTTATTTAACTAATTAATAACAATACTTATTCTTATTATTAATGTCTTATTTAGTTAGTTACATTTTATGCCTATTGCTTAATTAAACATATGCTACTTTGTTTGCTTGTTTATTTACTAAATTTACATAATTTTTTACTTTGTAATTTGCTTATACATCAATTAATTAGCATTACAGAATTACAGCTAAGTTTTAAATTTTTCAAAAATTTTCAAATAAGTTTTTTGTACTTTGATCAAGCAGCTTCTCTCAGAAGTTATTCTATTAAACTATAGTTGTTTTTGTATTTTCTTTTTTTTTTCTTAATAATGCAAGGCCTGTTTATTTAATCAACCTTGAAGCAAACTAAAGTATATTAATTTTTGACTTTATAAAATTAAAGATCAGCAAAAAAAGTTTGTTATATTTCTCAATTCTATTTTTCTTAAATTTTTATTAAATAAACTTATTTTGACTAACTAAATAAAATTGTTTTTTATAAAAGTTTACATATAGGCAATTTATTTTTATATCTCTAAAGGTTTTTATTACTGAGATATAACTAAACTAACCAAATTTTTTCTCTTACTAAATACTTATAATAAATATTTAAACCAAAAAAATTTAGTATATTTTTATTTTTATTTTGATATATAATACTTTTTATATAATTAAAAACTGATAAGTTTATAGTAAAAATACTTTAAAATATACTTTTTTCTAATGATCTTTTAAACTAAACTAGCACCAAAACAGTTTAAAAAGTTAAGTTTCTAAGTGGACAATACTTTTAATTTTGCATCAATATATGAAGCAAATTGTTAGTAACAAATCAAAAATATATGAAAAAACTGATATACAAACAACTCTTTTGATAGTTTATATTAAGGTTAAATTTCTTCTTTAGATAAATTTTTCTTCATATTTAGTATTTAAATCAGAAGGACATTCTGAAAACAATAGAGAAAAATTCTGGTTAAAGCTTACAAGAAACTTAAAAACAAAATAAACAACTGTAAACACTCTTCTTGGTTTGGTTTTTCACATATCATATCTGTTGATCTTTTTTTTTAGTATATTTTTTATACAAAAGTAGAGATTTTGGCTTCCTTTTACAAAAGATCAGCATTGTTTATTATTATTTTTTTGAATAATTATATGTTGTGACATAATGTAATAAAAACACAATAATTATATATATAGTCTAACATATGATATAATAAAAAATAAAAAAAGATTAAGTTAAAAAATTATAGTAAATTAGAAATATATAGTAATTTCTAAATTATGTATATAAAATTTTTACTTCCTTAGCATAGATTAAAGTATAATTAAATTATTAGTATAAGTTAAAGTGTTAGTAATCTTACTAGAATAGTTATAAATAGATGTGCTCTCTGATATTTTTTTTTTCTTTTTGTAACCTTTTTAGTATAATTTAGATTAGTTTTTTTTTCACTTTTCTATGAAAAAGTGTTATTAGATTGGTAATACTTTATTGTAGAACAGCAGTTAAGAATAACCTTTCAGGTGATAATTTGTTATAACCTAATATAATAAGTTGCTTAGAAGCAGCCAAAAGAGTTTAAACTTTAAAATTAAGTATATAGTATTAGCAATAATGTTAATATTTTCTTAATAAAAAAAGCTACCAACATGATTATTTAAGTAAAAAAAAAACTTTAAAACTCTCTTATAAATAATTTTTTAAATTCTATAAAAAAATTTTTTTTTTTAAAGAATCTTAACTCTTTAGGATGTTTTAGACCTACAGATCACTTTTAATAATTAAAATTACTAATTAATTTATACAATCATAATTTTTTTTTTTTGTATTAAGGTAAGGTTTTGCCTTTATCTTTATTATTAATTTGTTATAGACAACTATATGAGTTGATACAGACTGAAGCCAATTTATAAATTTTTTACAAGAATGAGACTTAGACTATAAACAAAATTATTATTTAATTTTATCTAATTTATCTGCAATCTAAACCTACTAAAGTGGTTAAAACTCATCTAGATTTGATATTATAAGATGTTATTAGTAGAAGTACTATAGTTTATTCATTTAGATATCTATTTAAATAGTTTTTTATTTACTTTTTCTTGTAGTCAGCAAATATAAGAGTTGTAAAAATCACCTGTGTGCTGTTGGTCTGAAAGTTCACAAGTGTAACTATAGGTATATAATAGTCAGATTTGTAATAGTAATTTGGTTGAAATGTTGAAGTTAGTTGGTCAATTACATAGTAGTTAGTTAGAGATATTATTTTGCTATTTTCATTCTGATAGTTTGGTACAGTATAGTTTTCAGATTCAGTTATATATATTTTAAGATAATCAAATTAGAAATTTTATTGTAGTATTAGTTGCTAACTAGTTGCTAGTAGTATATTTTTATATAGTATTGATTAATATAATTAGAATGAAACTTCGTATAGTTGTGTATATATTTATGTAATTTCTAATAAGGTTGTTTAGAGAAATACATGAGTGATTAATAAGTTTGTTGTTTTTTTTTTTTTATAGTTAAACTAGTCTTTTGGAAACTAGAGCTTTTTTATTTAGTATAGTAGAGCATGATAGCTCATAGTCTGATTACCTCAAAGAAGCTACTTTACATTAGAGAGTATATCTAGCTATACATACACTTTTGGTGTCTAATTTAAGTAGTTTGCCTATATATAAGTTCTACACTAGCTATCATACCTGCAACCCAACTATGGATGTTGTCTATTTAAACCCTCTGTATTGCAATCCTTACTATATCACTAAAATATCTTCATTACATGATATCAGTTAAGAAGTTCTAGATGCATATCTATACCTTTAGGACTTCTGTCTTATTTCATGTAAATTATTCTTAAGATATTATTATTAGAGCCTTCTGTATTTTAATTTACAGCTAAACTTAGTTTACAACTCTTGTAAAGTTTATACAACCCCAGTACTCTCCTTTTATAACCTTATTAATATCTTGTTTACTTTTGCAAATTCTTCTATATTACTGATCCAGTTAGCTTTATATAATGTGACTTTATGCTCAGATCAACTGATGGCCAGGTTGGTGAACTCCTTATTTAAAAGTTCTTATCTATACAGATTATCTGCTTTAGGTTTTCTTCTTCAGATCAAAATCTTTACAGATGGCACTGTCGAAAGTTGTACTACCTTTCTACTCAGAATTTCCAAGTAGGCTTCTAATTTGAGTATATACTTTTTGGATTTATTTGTGTAATATTGCACACGTTTAAAGTTAGTCTTAGTATAACCAGAATTACAAGATCTACAAACCTCAGATCACAGATAAGTTTGCCAAAATAGGACTATTTTTTCACAATCTGTCACTGATATAAATTGAACATTGGACCTACTGCTTGAAGAATGACAATTTAACTACTATACTAGAATCACCATCCTTAATAATTTGTTATATAGTTCTTGTAATTGTATAGTTGTTATATCTAGTTATGAGTTGTTAAAAAATTGTTATATTGTGTTAATAATAATAAAGTTCAGTATATGTGAGTTTGGACATGTTTGCCAGTGTAACTGACTAATCATAATTTTGTTTTATTTATTTTTAATAAAACTTAATATTATTAATTTAGTCTTAATAAATTTATATAAATTTATATAAATTTTTATTTTATATTAATTATATTAATCATTTAAATAATATATTAGATATTACCTTAAATATTACATCTCTTATTTGTCTTATTTCTTATTTGTCATTACTCTTATTTATCATATTAAATACTAAAAATAATTCAGAAAAATGCTTACTTTAACTAATTTTTAAGAACCAAATTCTTAAAATATAAATTACTATTATTTTAAATATAAAGATTATTATAAAGTTAAACTTCAAGAAACAAATATTAAGCTTTAAGAATTTTGTTATTAGCAGCTAAACCAGATTACTGTAATGATAAAAAACAACATTATTTCAAAGTTCTATTACAATCTGTAATTGCAATCTGCTATTGTAGCAAATTTTATATAATTTTTATAGCTAACCTAGGTATTGCTATGACAGAATCAACATTTGTAATCAGAGTTATATTATTTAACTGCTGTGCTCTTGTAGAGTTTATACAGATTCTAGTATCTGCTTTATAGCATAATCCTGATACTTTAGTATACTTCTGCCTTTTGTCTAGTCTTTTTATTAAACTCTCAATTTAGATAGCCTATGTAGAACTATAATCAGCTCATCAGTATATTAAGTTAGCCCAATATTCTTTTTCTTTAGTTTATTCTAGTAGTCTGGTTGGTAATATCTTCAAGACTTTTAACTTGAAGGTTTTTGCCTATCTAGCTACTACAACTGAGTACTATGACCTTGGTATTTGTTTCTCTAAACTAGCCTTTATAGTAGGGCCATTGAAGATCTGATTACTTTTCAATTCAGATTTTTCCAAATAACTTCTTGTTATTTAATTTTAACAGATTTATATGATCACAAGGACTTATCTAATGTTTGTACCATCCAATTTGTCAGTTTGCATTCCTCTGTATAACAAGTTATACAGATGCCCCATGACCTGCCAGTCATGATAGTGCAACTGCCATTATAGGTATTCTAACCCAATTGTTAGTAAAAGTTACTATAATATGAATATTATATAGGTAATTATTTAAATTTTCACTGTTAATAGAATTTGAACACCCAACCTACTACTTTGGGGTTGACAACCTGACTTAGGGATGTTATAGTCCAGTCTAGTTCGTCTGGTTAATAAAAGACCGTTAATACATTTTAACTATTAATTTATGGACCAGACTGGACTAGGACCATGTAATTGGGACCTGTTATTAGACTAATGGAATTGTTACGATTTATATACAATATTTTTAAATAATACAATCGATTTCATATATATTTAAAATAGAGCATTTATTATTTTAATATTATTACCACTATTGTTATGCATATTTATTACAGTCTTATAACAATAAATTGTTTTTTTTACTATTTATTAATTTACAGTCTAACCTTTCT
>CAJVQA010000125.1:0-43068 GCA_910591915.1 Cetraspora pellucida
TATATTATGTATGCAGAATTCTAGAGTAGGAATAATAACAGTGTTGATAATATATGCTGTTTGTTTATCTATTATATTTTTGGTTTTAAGAATTTTATTAAGTTCTAGTACTTCTTGTTAAATTAGTTTGATTTAAGTAGTATATTTAAAAGTAGTTGTAAACCAACATTCTAGAAATTTAAAAGATGTGTGACAAGATAATGTTTGTATTATAAAGTTCATAAAATAAATAGTTGAAGTTAATTTTGTATTAAAGATTAGAATGAATTTGTATGGGTTAACTTTAATATAGAACATACTATAAAATATTGATGCTGTTTGTATTATTTCTTGGAGTTGCTTTTTGGTTTTAGCTAACAATAGTGTATCATCCATATATAACAAGGTTGATGTTGAAGTTGTTGCTAATTAAAATTTTATTTAGTTAAGTTGAGAGATCCATTTGGTTGTTGAGATATAACTAATATATCTTTTGTTTATATTGTTAATAAGTGGATCATAGTATATATGCCAAAGAAGAGGTGTTATGGTCTCTTCTTAGTTAATACCATCCTGTACTTTATATAAAGAAGAGAGCCAAAGTTGGTAATCACTTAATTGGAATAATTAATTATAGTATTAATTAGACATATAGGCATGTGTATATGTTGTAGTGCTTTGTTAAGGAGTTGAATTTTTACTAAGTTATAAGCTTTATTCATGTCTTGTAATAGGATCCAAATTTGTTTTTTAGTACAGATTGCATCTTCAATAAAGTTGTTAAGTATATATATAAGGTTGTTGGTTGAGTTGTTTAGAAGTGCAACATAGTTATATAAATTTAAAATAAGATGAGTTGTAAGGATTTTGTTTAAATAGTTAGTAAGAATTTTTGTATAAACTTTTTTAAAATGTTCAACTAAAGTAATAGGTATGATATTGTTGAGATTTCTATCAAATTGGGATTTTTTTGATATTGAATATATTCTATTTTTTTTTCATTGTTTTGGAATGTTTTGTAGAGTTAAACATCTGTTTTAAAGTGCTATAAGTGCTGTAAGTGTTGTTAGCATATCTATTCCAATATGCTTAATTAACAAATTAAAATTAAGAGACCAAAAATGATTAATATTTTATAATTGTTAGTAACAGGCATTTAATAGTAAATTTTCTTAGTCCTAGAAATGGTGAAAAATTTCTCATTAGCAATGTTAAAGAATAGAAAATATACTGTATGTCTTGTAAATAAAAAAGAAATAAATCCAAAATTCTATTATAGACCATATGTTCAAGATTGGTGGCTCTAAAATTTTAAAATTTCAAGTAATAGTAGTTTAACTTTTTCTTTTTATTTTAATATAAGTGTAATAACTCAAATAAATAATCATGAATTTGTTTTATCTATTGTTAAAAAATCATCAAACCTCTTGCAATCTAGTTTTTTATGTTCTGTAGAAGAAAAATTAGTAATATATATAATACACCTTCAGCAGCTATTAACTTATTATATTGAAAATTATTTGAAACTCAAACTGTGCATTTAAATTTAGCTGTTTTAGGATTTTATAATAAAAAAATCATATTAAAAATACTAACTGATATTTTATTTTTTCCATTATATTGTGAGGTTCAAAAACATGATGTAAATACTTTATTAGGCCTTATATGAGAATGAGTACAATGATCAATTTCTTGATTTAAATATTTCAGCAATTAATTGCATTAATGTAATTAATTAAATAAATCAAGAAAGAAGAATTAATTAAATAAAGGAGATTAATTAAAGAAAAAGAATTTGTTAAATAAATGAGTTTAAGTGAATAAATTAGAGGAATAAATTAAAGGATTTAATAAGAATAATGTAATTAATAAAGTTATAATGAAAAAGATATTATAAATAAAAGCCAAAATGGCTCTTAGAAGCAGTATGCTTTGTTTGCTTTATTAAACAATAAATCCCAATACATTACATTGTATATAATAAACACTAATACTATTACTATTACAAACTCTGTAAACCTCTAATAAATATCATTGTTTATTTAAGCTCTTGTTTATATGACTGACCCAATTTGTATTCATTAACCCAAAGTAACTGAAAGCCTTAATCACCCACTAGCCAAATCTAACACCCTCTTTCAAAAAGGTTACTTATTATATGTTATACATAATATTGAATTGTGAAGTGACAGAGTCACAATCTTCCAAATCCAACAATATATAAAGGTTAACAACAAATTTACTGTAGTAGTTTCAAAAATTGGTTACTCTTTACAGAAGAACTTTTATATGCTAGGTCTGGTTATACATCACCTTAGTAATGTGTTGTAGTTCAGAAACTTATCTTATTCTATAGCAAGTTTTAGAAAATTACTATAGTTTATGAGTTTTTAAGGGCAAAAATAAAATATATTAATATGTTGGTAAAACACCAACTGCTGCTTGAAATAAATATAGAATATACTAGAACAAAGACTATTTGCACTTTTTAGATTAAAGGATCCAAATGTTCAAGCATTATTAACAAATAGCAAAATGGTATGCACAACATATACATTACTTCAGTAGAATGACAAATCAATTTTACAACAAATATTCAATCTGTATATTAAACATAAAAAAATTTCAATGCCTAATAAAAACTGGCTAATTCTTTTTACTAAGTAGATTATATAACAGAGTTCAATAATTTAGTTACTATATTTTTTAAATACTATATATCCTTCTAATTATGCATTTTCATACAAAGAACTTGCAGCTTGGCATTCTATGTTTCAAGCTTGTGGGTGCATAAATATTACACCATATTCAAAAGAAGAATCAGATATAGAATTTTGGATGTGTGCTATAGATCTTAATGCAGATTAACAAACTTTACAAAATTTATATAAATAGAAGCTATTTCAGATACAAAGTCAAGAGTCTCAATATAATATTATAACAAGTTATCAGTTTTGAAATAGTTTTTGTCACACTCTAGAGATTAGTAAAAAAGAGACTAGAGGAAATATTCAATTACTGTTTATTATTGCATTTAACTTTAATTATTAAGATATTCAAAAAGAATTAAGGTTAAGATGTAAAGTATATATTCTTTAATAAAATATGTTAATACAATACAATTTATTATTAATTATAGATAAAGCTAAAAAATTACAGTAATTTTACATAATTTTGCATAAAATTCAGTAAATTAAAATTTTATATAATTGTAATTTTGGACACATGATTTAGTTTTGAAGAGCAAATTTTTAATGATTTAGAAGTTACAATTCAGATCATACATTCAAATCAAATAATGCAATAATACTGGCTGAACTTTTGTAAATCTGATCTTTAAAAATAATATAAAGATTACATGAAATTTGATTTTTTGAAACTTACACAAAATTATATATAATGTAAAATTGTAATTTATATAATACAACTCTAATTATAGGTAACATTAAAAACTATATATAAAGCTAAGAGACATGCATGTCTTTATTGTGCTAGTGTTTTACTGATAAAAATGCCAAAAAAAATAACCAAATTAATAACTGAATTTAAAGAGAGACAGTTTGAGATTTTTTTTTCAGATAAAGATAATATGACTATGAGTTCTTATAAGGTAAGTCTAAAAACTAACTTACCTATTCTTTATTTACATAATAATAAGACTGCTCTTTGGAAAAAGTTTCAACAAACTTTTCTAAATAGAATAAAAAAGACCTTTTTCAAAAGCCAAATTGCAAATTGTATTCATCTAAAATATTAGGATGATTTGAGTGGTCTTTGTAGAATCTGTAATGATTATAGATTCAGATGATTTGAAGTCTTAATTGGAATTGTGCAAAATATTTTTATTGACAAAGTAGAATTGATATTGAAAGTTTTATTTTAAGATTTTTGTACTAATTTTTTTTTTCTATTAGCAAAATTTTTTAAAATTTACTATAACAGAAAAATTTTATATAGAATAGGTTTGGGCTTTATTTCATTATTAAGACTTCATTATTTTAAATACAATATTTTTTTTCATATATTGTAAATGCTTTTTATTTATATATTTATTTTTTTACTCAAATGCCATTTTTTTTCTTTAACTTCTACTAAAATGCACATATAGTGTTTTATACCTATGCATATATTATTTCAAAAACTGGCTAATTAATCAATACAGGGTATATTAAGTAAAAATATTCTACACCTCAAAAATTTTTCTCAAACCCTAACTTTAACCTAAATACTATCACTAATATGAAAAAATTTAGATCAAAAATTTTATATACAAAACTTAAAAAAAAACCTTAAAAAATCTAAAACATATAATAGATGCAAAACCACTATAGGTATGTTTTATAATAATTTTTTTTTTTGTTAAAAAGAATTTTATAACTTTATAATATAAATAGAATATAGAATTTGGGATTAAAAAATATGAACAAAGCAAATCTAAAGAGTCATATAAAAAAAAATTTTGTTAATAACATTATTATCAAAATTCAGAGCTAGTTTTTTTTCTTTTTTTTTTCTATCTTGTCTTTTATTTTATTTTTATTTTAATTAAAATGTAAGCTTTTTTTCAAAAAAGGTTTTTTTTCTTCTTTTATTATGCATTTTTATTTATTGCTTTTTTTTTTATTGCAATGCAAAAATTGTTTTTGCTAAAATTTTTATTATTATTTTTTTTTTTTTTTTAGAATAAAACATTTTCACAAATTGAGCAGCTAAGACACTACTTCAAAAGAGATTTTGAACAGAAATTGGTAGTATTACCAAATGAATCAGTAACCCACAACTTCTGCATAGACTATTGTCTTCTATATGCTTTTGGAGAATGTTCAGCCTTATATGTTTTAAGATGTTTTAAGTATAAATAGTTTTATAATTTTTTTTATAAGTTAGAAAGCCATATAACTAACAAATGTATAGCATAATTATGTGAAATTCAAGAGCAATTGAAACATTACCTAGGTCATCAAGCATGAAAAACTTATCTTAATGCTCACTTTAAGGCAATTTTAGTTTAGTTGAATTCTAAGAGTACTTTAATTATTGCTGACTATAAGATATATGTTCTTCTAAAATCAGTTTGTAAAACTAAAAGAAATTTTTTTGGTAAAGGAGATTGGACCTTACACACTATACTAGTTTTTAAAAAACATGAAAATTAGCAAATGTTAGATATTTAGTCATTTGATTATTGGTCTACTAACACAAAGCAAAATGCATAGTTTACTGCTTCTTTATTTGAAGCTATATTTGATTTAATAAAACACAAGCCAAAATAAATAATCATAACTTCTAATAACAAAGCATATTATCAAAATTCAGAATTGATGACTATTGTAGCACATTGGCATATGTAGTATTCTATTGAAATTAAATAATGGCTATTTCTGGAGCCAGGAGAAGTTAAAACAACTATTGACTCCTATTATGTGAATGTATATTAACTTTTTTTTTAGTAAGGCCACTTCAAATTTATTTTCTGCTTAACATAATACAAAATAGCTCACAAGAGTGAAGAGAAGAGCATTAAAAAAAGTAGATTAATAAAAAATAGAATGATCCTACTGGCTACAAAAAAATATAAAAAATATAAAAGAAATACTACAATTTGATTAGTTAATATAATACTTATTTTTTATATAAAATTTTAAAAATAAGGAGTTATGTTAAACAAAAAATTAAATTGGTTTGGCTTAAGTTTTAAGAACTAACAAGATACTAACAACTTAATATTTAATATTATCATAGATTAGCCATAGTATTAAATAATATGTATGAGTTGGGTTTGATTTAACTAAAGGTGAAGATATAGTTAAGGTAGCAAAAGAGCTGACTAGAATATTATTGATACAAATTACAATAAATCATAATAATAGAAATAGTAAATTAGAAGTTAAAGACATCAAGTTAAATAAAAAAAAACAAACAAAAAATTCAAACCAAAAAAAGACAAGAACTAAAATCATGGCTGGAATTTTAAAACTGCATTGCTGGGAGTAGACAGTAAAAGGTACATTTGTCAAATTTATTTGTGCTAAGAACTATCTTACATAGGTTCTTAGAAAAATTTTTTCTTAGCAAAATTTAATACTCTTATTATTTACTCAAAGCCAATAATTTTAGCATACACAGAACCCACATCTGATTGACTATGTTACTTCCAACAATAAATAGTATGTTTAGGTTTGGAAAATTATAGTAATTCTATATAATTTCAATAAAAGAATGGACAAGTAAACTGTTAGTAGTAGATCAAAACCCAAAATCATTTAACTACTTGTTAAACATAATGAGAGAAGAAATACTAGAAGAAGAAGCAAAAATGAAAGGAATAGAAAGAGGTAAAAATACCAAGAACATGAATATAGTTTATATTAAAAAAAAGAGACAACAATATGAAATTAAATAAGAAGATAAAAAAGTTAAAAATAATAGCAAAAATAAATAAAAATAACACAAAAGAGAAGAGAGCTAAAAAGAACCAAGAAAGTGCATTAGATTTTTTATAACAAATTGAAAAGAAAAAAATAAAAGATTAAAATAAAAAGAATAAAGAGTTAATAACTGAGAAAAATAATAAAATACTAATACTTATAAATACAATAGAATATAATTAATGGTTTTCAACAAATTGCATATATGACAAGAGCAGATTATTTAAAGCAAACATGCCAACATATGCAATATCAGGTGCAAATAAAGAAGAAAGATTAAAATATACACAATGGATTCTCTGTAGCAATTATCATATTAAAACAATTAAAGAGGTTTTTAAAAATAATAACAGCTAGATTGAGATAAATTTTAATTATAAATTCAGTAGAGATGCAGCAATAATAGAATTAAAAAAAAAGAAGAAGATTGGCTAAAACTTATCTCAGAAGAAACAAAAAGCCAAGAAAAGAAACCAAGTTGTCAAATAATAAATAACAGCAAAAAAAACAAGAATAAACCCAAAAAGCACAAGAAAATTAGTAAAAAAAGAGATAAGAGAAACATATACCTAGCAGAAGATAAATTAGAGTTATATATATACCTAACAATATAGGATCTACCAGCAAACATCAATACAAAAGAAATAGAGTACATGTGTAGAAATCTTTAAGAAACTTAAATAAAACATATTAAAAGATACAAATATAAAGCCTTAGCTATAGTTAGAGCAAAAAATATAAAAGAAAAAACATATCATGGTTTTTACTAATCAGTATATACAGATTGGCAAGAGTAACTATAGGTGAAGAAGACTTTAACTAACATAATTTACAAAACTAACTCATAACAAAAATAACAGAACTTCTAAATGATGTATTAGAAGCATTATTATTGTTATGCTTAAAGAAAAAAGAAGCAAAATCAGTATATATTCCATTCAACAAAAATGAAAATCAGAAAAGATCACCAACAATAACATTTGCAACAGAAAAAAAAATAAGTGTGACACAAACAAAGCCAATAATATTTAACAATTACCTATTATTTTGGTCAAACTATATAAAAAGAAAAAGAAAATTAAAAGAAAAAGTGATACTGCAAGTTACAAAAGAACAAATTATAATAGTGAAAGCTTTGACAAAGAAATATATGAAAATAATTAAAGAAAAAAAAGAAAATAAAGAAACAATAAGAACAAAAATGATGACAGAAACAGAAAGCATTACAGAAAAAACTTAATAATAAAAAATCAGAAGTATAAGAAAATAAAGAAAGAAACAACAATCCAATCTCAGCCATAAGAAGGAACCTCACATATCAAAAATATCTTAGAACAAATACTAAAAAGATTGAAAGAACTGAAAAAAAATAGAGAGAAGAATGGGATAAATCAACCTAAATGCTTCTAAGAGTATCACAGTTGAACCAATGAATATAAACAAGAAGATTGAAGTATTTTTGTAAATAAAAGAGAGGTTTTCAAGGAAAAAAGAGAAATTGGATTTTCTTGTTAAGAAGAAAAAGAGTATAGTGAAGAAAAAGAAGAAGTTAAAAGTATAAAAACAAGATAAAGACTGCTAAAAGAAAAATAAAAAGAAGAAAAAAAAGAGATAAAACTAGCATGTTACAACATAAATAGATTTAAGACCAAAGATTGAAAATTGGAAAATCAGCTTGGTTGAACAGAAAAAGAGCAAATTGTAATATTAGAAGTTATAGAAACAAACATTACTAAAAGAGAAGAAAGGTTTTAATATATATGATAAACAAAAACTATATAAAATACTGAACAAATACAGCAAATGATAAGAAAAAAGAATTAGATATAGGAATTCTAATAGAAAAACAATGGAAAAAGCATGTGGATGCAATCAAAAGAATAAATAAATATATGATAAAAATCATGCTATATTTCAAGCAATTGGAGTTAGTAGTGATAGAAGTCTATATACCACCAAGTAACAAGATGATAGCGAAAAACATTCAACAAAAGATTGTAAAATTAGTTACTAAACTGAAAAGACAAAAACAAGTTGTGATTATAGATAACTTTAATCATACAGCAAATAATATATTAGATAGACAACATATACAATCAGCAAATTTTAAAAGATTACTCATCTTCAATTAGATAAAAAAACAAAACTTTATAGATACATATAAAGATATGCATCTAACAAGCCAAACTTAAACATGATCAAACAAGAAAGCTGTAACAAGAATTAACTATATTTAGGTGTTAAAAGAACTGATTTTGGGTTTGCAAAAGGTAAATAATAAGAAAACAGAAGAAATTACAGATAGCAATCATAAAATAATAATAGCAAAAATATGAATTAAACATATAATAAGGAAAAACAGCAAAGCAAAAGTTAAAAAAAAAAGAATAATCAAAAACATTATATTTACATAATTAGACAAAACCAGAAAATTAGAAAAATTATATGAAAGAGCTACAAAAATTATTAGAAGTAAAAGAAAGTCTAAAAAACATTTAAACAGAAGTGCAAGATATAAAAGAACATATAAACAAATAAATACTATATGGAATACAATAGAAGAAGCAATTATTATTGTAGCAAATAAGCACATACTCAAAAAAAAGAATATATAACACAATAGCAAACAGAAGAACTAGTCAAAAAGCACAACAATAAAAAAAAGATATTGTAAAGCTACAAAGATTAATTAAATACACAAAGGCAAAAAAAGACTAAAAAATAACAGAAGAAGAAAGAAGTAAGACAAATGAACAATTAAAAGCACTAGGCAACAAAATAGGTGCAAAACTGCCAAAACTACAAAGATATTGGTCATATGCCTGAATAGAAGATATAAGAAAATAGCAAAAGCTCTTACAAGAAAGAAAGAAAAATGACTAAGAACAAGAACAAAAAAGACAAATAAAAGAAAATATAGACAAGAAATATGAATGATCAAAATGGACCAAAAAAAAATACTTGCCAGTTTTCTAAATAAACCATATAAAAAGATAATGCTTGATAGGCTTATTAAGCAAGAGGAAGAGAAGACATATCTAATAACAAAACCAGAAGAGGTTAAGACAAATGTAGCAAAACATTATAAAATACAATTTAGAAAAAGAAACACCAAATTAGAAACAATGACAGAAAAGTAAAAAGAAATATATAAACTAAGAGAAAGCATTAAAAAGAAATGATATACAGAAGTTAAAAGAAAAATTAAAAAAAAAAGAATGAGAAGAAATACTAAGAGAGTTAAAGACAGGAACAGCTCCAGGTATCTCAGATATAAGCTATATACTAATTAAAAAAAATATAAACAAAAACACAAGAAGTCTTTAGAAGCTTTACAAACTTATGCTTTAAAGTAGAAGAAATTTTAATAAAGTAGAAGATAGTACAAGTTTATCCAATACTGAAAGATATAGAATGGAGATATAGTTTAAACAACATTATCCAATAGTACTAATTAAAACATTTAGAAAAATTGTGACAAAGGTGGTAACTAAAAGGCTTGTCAAAGTATTTATAAAAAGAGAAATACTCAAAGTGTCAAACTCTGCAGACTTTTCAAAAAACTCAATAGAGTAATCAGTACAAATTTTAAATATGATAATAGAGAAAGCAAAAGAAAAAAATAAAAAAATATGAATACTGTTACAGAATATAAAAAAGGCATTTGACTTAGTTCCTCTTGAAAGTCTTAAACTAGCATTGCAAAGAGTTAAAATATCTAAGAGAATAATTAAATATATATTGAATTTTTTTTACAAGAGACAATTAAGAATAATTACAGCCTATGGCCTAACAGAAAAACCAACAGCAGGAGATGGAATAGACTAAGATAAAGTAATCTTATTATTAATATGACATCTCTTCTATGACCCATTGTTAGAAAAAATTCAAGAAGATGAAAGTTTAGAGTATACAGTTAAGCAATAGTTATAAAGAGGTATGCAACAATATTACAAGAGATCATCAAGCAGCAATTGTATATGCAGACAATACAATATGGATTGCAAGCAATAAAGAGCAATTGTTAGAAATTTTAGAAATAGCTAAAAAGTTCTTTGAAATAAATAATATAGAAATAAATAGATCAAATTCAAAATTAATAATAATGAACACAAAAATCTGAAAAGAAAAAAAAGCATTATTATATAGAAAAAGAAAGATAATAAAAAAACCAAGATATAAAATAGTTCATTCATTAGGAATATGGTTAAATAATAAAATATGAAAGATACAAGTAAAAAAGAAAACAAAAGGAATAGTAAGCCAAACTATAAGAAATTTAAAATACAAAAAAATAACAATGAGTTAAATTGTATATATAAACAATATAATAATAATATCTAAACTAAACTATATGTTACAATTAACAAAGATGTCAAACAGAAGTCTAAATAAAATACATTAACCAATAATAAGTCTGGCAAAACAAAAGAGCAGTCTGCAAAGAACAGTAAAAAACTATATAATAGAGTACAAAGATCTTGTTAGCTATAGAACATTGTAACAAGAGTTAATTATAAAGCAAGTAAGTAGCCTCTTAGCAAGACTGAACTGACAAAACAGTCTCAGATAGCTAATAAGATTAAGAATAACACAAGGCTGTCAAAGAGAAGATTTGGCAGAAGATGTATAAATGACAATGAAGTAACCAGAATTTGAAATATACTTAAAGAATAATTTAGCATGCCTTATAATACTCAAAGCAAGAAAACTAAAAATAAATATTAGAATGAAAAGTGAACTATAAATATGTTTAGGTATAATACTAAAATACAAGAATTAGTAGATACACAATTGTGGAAAAAAAGAGAGATAGAGTAAATGAAGCAGGTTTAATATATCTAAACCAACTAGTTAATATGAGAGAAAAAAAGTTGATCACATGGCAGCAATTAAAAAACTATCAAGACCAATCAAGTATAGAAAAAAAAGCAAAATAGTTCAAAGTAATTAAATCAAAAGTGCTTAGTAGTCTTGAAAGTAGAGTAGTACAAAGATACTTTAGAACAGACAAACAGAATACTCAACCAATGTAAATCAAGTAAAAACATTTATCAGAAGATAGAAGAAGAAAAGAATGGATAGTATATAGCACACAAGATCACAGACAGCTTGGAAAGGTAGTTAAAAAAAAAGGAAAAAGTATTAATTAAATATTAACAAATGGAGTGCAAAGAGAATAAAGTAATGACTGAGATTAGCAGATGCAAAGTTTGTATAAAAAAGAAAAAACAGATATAGAACAGTTGTTATCAATAGATAAGAATAAACAAAAACATTAATATGATTCCAGATAGATTAATAAGAAAGAGTGATAACCAAATTAAAATAGCAACAGATCAAATAACAGACAAGATGAAGATGGACAGACCAGAAATAAGTAAATGCAAGCTGAAAGGTTCTATAATAATAGAAGAACCAAAGATAAAAATTATTAAACCACAGAAACTAGAAGAAAATATCAGTCAAAAAATAATAGAAATCCTAAAAAAAAACAATTATAAGAGACCAAAACAAATATACAATATACACTAATGGAGTAACTAATTGAAAAGATAGTAAAGAGCTAGCATCTAAAAATAGTATAGATATAGGATAGGTCCAAACAAATAAAACACAAAAATGACAGAAGAAGAGATAGCACTTGGACTAGAAGAATAACAAACATCAATAGTATCAGAGTTGGTAACAATTTAAATAGCAATTTTAATAATATCTAGAAAGAAGCAAATAGAGATATATACAAATAGTAATACCACAATAAGAAACATTAGAAGAAGCCTGAAACAAGCAGACAGAAACAAGATTATTAAGAAAAAGAATGCAATATAGATAATGAAGATTAAAGATCTTGTTAAAATGAAAAATATTTGATAGAGTTAGTTAAAGTAAAAAGTTATAGTAAAAATAAATGAAATAATAAAGCTAATAGTTTAGCAAAAAAAGGAACAATGAGTAAAAAAATAGTACAGGCCAAAAAAGTTAGTTGTAAAAAGATAAAGTACTGCCTAGAGTAGAAAAACAAATGACTGACATACCAGCAAGACTGTTGTACAAGTTAGCAATAAACACAAGACTAGGAACAGAGTAGAAAGATATGAAAGCAGTTAAAAATTTAGAGCCAGAAGCAGAAATTACAATTTATAATTTGACTTGTTTTTGGAAAAGGCTAAAAATGAGTAAAAGAATATACTGACAATAAAAAGAAACAGCTTCAGAAGAAGTGCATTTATTAAATGCATAATGAATAAACTTTTAATTTTGAAAGAATTTAACAGAAGAAGATCAGATATATACACAACAGTAGAATGCCAAGTATGCCAAGATAAAGTAAAAGAGACACAAGCATACTTGGCAGTATGCAAGAGGCAAAGAAATCTTTGGAAGAGAATCCAAAAAGTAACCAATGCAACAGTATAGAAGAAATTAAAAGAAGATGAAAAAATTCAAATTTCCCTATATATGTTATATATAGCACTCTTTAAAAAAACAGAAACAGAGGAAATAAAAATAAGAGAAGCACTAATAAAAAGCCTAATCTCAAAAGAAACACAAGACAAACTAATGCAACTTCTAAACATGAAATCATGATAACAGTTTGTTAACACAATAACAATAACAGTCTGAGACATATTTTATAAACAAGTATAAAGAATATGTTGTAAAAAAATTAACAAATAGGAGAAAAAATTAGAATAACAGGTAAAATTAAAAGGAAAAAAGGTGAAAAGCTAAAAGAACCAAGAAAAAGAGAAAAGACAAATTGAAAAAAAATAGAAAAAAAGAAAGAAGAAGTAAGAGAAAAAATAAAACTGTTGAGAAAAAAGCAATGAATACAATGTTAAAGCTTGTTATAAAAGAGAAAAAACTTTTTCATTATGGACTTTAAGTAGTCAAATAAGCAGCTTATTTTTGTTCAAAGCAATGTAGCAGGTTGCATTTAGGTACCATTAAGGTAGCCAGATAATGCTAGACTTAAATATTAGGAATATTTATATAGTTACAAATATAATTTCAAAAGCTTAATAAAGTACTAGCATGACTGCTTATAATAATAAAAAAAAATAAGATCAGTTTGAGTATAATGAGTAATGTAAAGTTAAAAAGTATCTAAATAATGCTATCTTGAGCAATAATTTAAATATAATATCAAAAACAAGAGAAGTAGTAGCTATGAGAGCATTTGTTTTAAAAATAGCAAATTATAAAAGATAAAATATTGCAGCAGAAATTAGAGTCAAATCATTAGATAATCCTACAAAAGCCCTTTTTTATGATAAGCTAACAAGTGCAAAATAATTAGTAAAGAATAAATAACAGAAGGTAGAAAACAAATCTGTTTTACTAAAACCAGAATTCAATAGTTTACCTGCAGAAATAGTAGCTTTTGACCTAATTAAGAGATACAGTGGCCTCTAATTCAACTCTTTTAACCTGTTTAACTATATTAGCTAGTTCAATCTTTATAGTTAAAGTTTAGCCCAGAAGTAAGACTATTCTTTAGTAAATACAAGAATGGCAAGTATATAATAATTAATAGGATACTTGGAACAAGCTGTAGGTATCATAACAGAATTAAAAATTATATAATCCAAATAAGCCTACAAGACAAAATAGAAGTACAGAGGTAGTATATTTTATTTGTAAAAAAAAGAGGTTATATTACTTGTAATTGTCTTTAAAAGAAAATAAAACAGTTCTTTCATAAGTCTAATTCTAGAAAGAAAAAAATTGACTACAATTAGATAATAGAGAATATATTGAAAAGAGTAAATCAAAAGAAAAAAAAGATAATAAGAAGCTGCATTAACAGTTATTAATAAGCTATTAGAAAAAAAAATAAAATCAGTAATAGTAGTAATAATGTGACTAAAGAACAAAATTTCCTTTTTAATAAAGGGTATAAAGACATTAGCTCAAATAGAGGTTCTAAGACAATTTAGACTAACAGAGAATAAGTTAGATTAAGTAGACTTAGAGTTAAAGAAATTAAAAGAAACAAAAGCAATAGGATTAGTACATGTAAATTAAAAGAAAACAGACTTTCTGTTAGAAGTAAGCCTAATGTTTCTTATTCTAAAAATAGAGCTAAAAAAGTACTATATAGTAATAAACTTAATGAGATTAAATTAAGTATTACCAAAGAAATCTTTTTATTTTGAAATACTAAATAGGTTTTTAAAAATAATAGATAAGGTTGATAAATGATAGTATTTAATTTGTAAGAAGAATATCACTATGTATTAATAGATAAATAAGCACAACATTTTTTAAACTTTCAAATAAAAGAATAATAGTTTTATTATATAGTACTTCCATTCAGCTTATGCCAGACTTTGTGGATATTTTCAAAGTCAATAAGAGTCTTGATTAGAGCATAAAGACCACAAGACATTTTTGCAAAAATTATATAGACAATATATAAATACTATGCTTTACAAAAAAAACATTGTTGAAGATAAAGAATCATATAATAGATGTTGATTTGAAAAAATATAACTTAGTGAAAGCATTAGACAAAAAATGTTAAGAGCTATCAAAGAGGATAAAGATTTATAGACTAGTAGTAAATATAGAAAAAGGATTAGTGAAGATTCTGAAAAAGAAATTATTGAAAGTTCAAGAAAAATTAATGTCTTTAGACAGTTTTGACAAGAAAGTTAGTAGTGATAGCAGAATGAATTCAGAGCTTATTACAAGCAATTTTATCAGCATAAGTGAAATGCTTGGAATTGTATTTAATAATAGATGCAACAAATTGGAATTATTAAAAATAAAACAAAAAGATGTGCTTAACCAAAAAGACTTAAAAGAATTTAGAATGTTTAAAGAAAACATTATAAAGTAGAATAAAAAACTAGTGTAAAAACTGGCTTAAATAAAAGCAGTTTTTGTAGATATGTTAATAATAGGATAATATAAAATTTATTTAAATTGCAAAGCATCAGAAAATTGGATACATCTTTTCAAAGCAGTAAAAATTATACAGATAAAAAGTTTAACTGCATTGAGAGCTCTACAATCTTTTATAATATAACTAAAGCAATCTTGAATAATTATATATATAGACAACAAAGTAGCTATAAGAATAATTACTCAAGGTAGATCATGTCTGTAATAAAAGAATATAGTAAAGTTTTTTTAAAAAGTTTTGTATAGAGAATAATATATAAGTGCATAAGGTTAGATAGGTTCCAAGTTTAAAGAATCCAGCAGATTATTTTATAAGAATTTGAAATACAGAAGATTAGCTGTTGAACAATTAGATTTTTAAAAGATTGAAATACAAGTAAAGTAAAGTATTAATAGATCATTTTGTGAATTATTTAAAAACAAAAAAGATGCACTTCAATAGCTACTATTTTGTCTAAATTCAAAAGCTATCAATTGTTTTATTCAGAATTGGTCAGGAGAAATAAATTATACATATCCATTTTTTGGCTTAATATACTGAATATTAATGTATAATTAGAAATGCAGAGAACAATTGTTGTTAATTCTGCTAGAATGGATGTTAGTACTATAGTGACCAATATTCTTAGAGATGTTAAAAAAAGTAATAAAGTTACTACCAGCAATAGAGATCATTATTCTAAAATTATTAGAACAAAGAAAGCCATGCAGAAATCCAATATAGAAGCTGTTAATAGCAAGAATGAATTGGTTTAAGAATGGTTAAGTAGAGTAGATAACTTAGCATTTAGGTTGATCACAAAGAATTATAGGTTGAGGTTGAGTAAAACACAACAATTATTTAAAGAATTTTATAAATAAGTAGAAGAAAATACATATTTAGCAAAGATCAAAATAATAAAAATGTTTTTAGAATAATTAAAAATAGCAAAAAAGGTGTCATATATGCAGAACTGTTTAGAATCAATAACAAAATTGTATAAATAAAGAAATTTAAAAATCTAGTAACTAATTTAAGTATAAATAAGATAGTAAGAGAAATTAAATTAAGATTATTAAGTTAACTGAACATGAAATTTGTTTCTATTAAGAGCCTTAAAATATTATCATAATAATCTACTTAAGAAAGCAGATCTAGTAATTTAGTATCAGGATTTAGCTTTAATTGCTTTAAGATTTAAAACAAAATATAAACTAGAAGAATTATACAAGATAAAATTAAATAACTTAAAAAAAAGAACAGATTTAATCTGGATTAGAGTCAGAAAATCAAAGAATGATCTATTTACAAATAGTAAATTTGTGTCAGTAGAATTAATTAAGAGTAGATTTTGTTAAATATAGTTATTAGAAAAATACTTAAACATAAAACCAGAAATGAAGAAAAATAAATTTTGATTTTTATCTAAAAAGTAGAAAAAAATGTTAGTTTTAGCAATTTTGTTAATTATTAAAAGAATGACTAAGCATACAAGAATTAATAGCTATTTTACAACTCATAGCTTATATATTAAAGGTGCAACTATAGCAATAAAAAGTAAAATATCTTTGACTCAAATTAAAATAATTAGAAAATATAATTTGAAGACAATTATTCTATACTTAAAGGCAGTAAAAATAATATAAAAAAGAATATTAATAAAAATAAGGTTTTAAGATTATAGTTTTGGTTTGATCTATTTAATTTATTGTTATCTTAATAGTGATTTATGTTTGTTTGTTATTATTTATAATAAGTATACTTGTATTATATAAGTAAGAAGAAGGCATTCATGCCAATTTATATTAAATTTACAAAAAAGAAAAAAAAAAAAAAAAAAAGAGAGATAGAGAAATGAAAAAAGAAAATGCAATTCAATTCTATTTGTATATTTTGTAATATTATTTTATAAGAAATTGAGTGACAAATATAATACTATAAACAAAGTCATGTAGTAGTCATTTGTTATAAGATTCATATTCTGATTACTGATTTAAGTTATTTGTAATTTATATATAATTAGTAGATTTAAAATTAGGTATATAAATAATTAAAAGAATGAGATAATATTATAACATTTTGATAAGTATAAGGTCATAATTAAAGGTATATAAAAAAGACAATTCTAAGTTTTTTGAGTTACTTTTTCTCTTTGCTACAAGCTCAATGCAAGTTTAGTTATTTGTAAATCCCTTCCATATATTTAAAAAGACAGATTAGACAAGTAAGAACATAGTAGTACAGCTAAACAAGTTGAATACCAAAAATAGTAGAATAGCTCAGATGAACAATCCAGATATCATACAGTGATGTCAGAAAAATAAGTAATATAAAAATGTTATAAAAAAAGTTTAAATTAGGAACAATTCTAGAAAACAGCTAGTAACCACATGATGCAATGAGGCAATAGCCTATTTGTGTATTTTATAGTATTGTTTTATAAAGGATCAAGTGACAAATTATCAAAACATTTAAACTAGTCTTTTTATTATCTTTTAAAAAATATATAATATGATAAAAATATGTTTAGTTATTTTAGAGACCATTTTAAAGTAAGAAAAAGATTTCAACTCTTTTTTTTTTTTATAAAAGAAACAATGTCATAGACAATATTATTTGATAAGTTTAAAATTTATACAATCTTTGCTAACTGCACACCACTTCTTCAAACACTAACAATTTAAATATATCAATTCTTAGTAAATTGTTTCTTTTGTTTTATAATAAAAAAAAATCTAAAAAAAAATAGATCAAATAGACTAACTTTGGTACAAATGTAAGGATTTGTCTCAAAAAAATTTATTATATGATGTGAATCATAACTGTCAATTATATATAATTTTGAAAATTCCAGAGATCTTTGTCAGGAGAATGTATATATGTAAGACATTTAAATTCTAAATATTATAACAATAAGTAACAAAATTTACAGTAAAAGCAAAAATACAAGTAATTACAATTTTTTACAATTTAATTGATCACAATTATTTTTGTATAACAATTATGATAAATGAAAATTGTAATAAAATTAATTTTTTGGCTAAATGCAATTGCAAAAACATGTAATGAAAATTATAAAAAAATGATTGTACCCTGTAGATTACTAATCATAGATATAAAAACTTTGTGAAATACTTTTAAATTTAATTTGCAATGTATTGCATTATGAATAAACATTATCTTAAACGACTTAAATTACAATACAACGTACTCGACGAAATAATCTCAATTTATTATATTTAACAACCTGGGCATATTTTAGTATATTACAATCTATGTTTAAATAATTCCATTCCTATGTAATTTATTTAATTTAGTCAGACTATTTATTAATCGTAGAATTGAAATTAGCAAAACAAGTTCAAAAATATTTATCATTACTTATAATTAATTCATTAATTTATTCGCATAAAAACTATTTATTAATCGTTGGAATCAAAATTGTCACTATTTAGAATTATAAATACTACCATTTATTAATCAGTGGATTTAAATCAGCAAAACAGTTTATGCTACCATTACATATAACCAGGTTAATTTAATAAGAATCATTTTTATATAGACCTATTTCTAAACTTGATTCTGCTTATAAATGTATGAACTTATTATACTTTTATTACAAAACATTCAATGCACATACGTGAAATTTCTTGTTTGAATTAAACACTACGTGTGAAATTAAATTATTCTTTATTATCTTATTTATAATAGGTATATTACATTAATAATTATGATATGTTAATAATAATTTAGTATTAAGTGTATAACTGTATTAAATAGATTTACCTTATTTGTAGTTCTATATAATTATATAAATAAGTTATAAATAAGTTATATTTTTTTTAAAGTTAAATAACTATATATATATATAAATTAAAACTCTATCGGATTTATACAATGTATATAAACTATGAATGAACTCTATATATAAACAACATTTCGATACTCAATGTTCCTATTCACCAAAATATTTACACATCAACCTGGCTTAGCCCAACATCATATACATAGCCTGACTTTAAACCAATATACAACCCGACAGATTCGACAAATAAATACACAGGATTTGGTAAATACGGGATAATATAAATAAAATTAACTGTCCGTTAAGTATTACCCAAATCCCAACGATAAAACGGAATATCCTGATTCTTCCAAAACTGCTTCTAAATTGTTCACTATTATATAGAAGCGAAAATTATATGATTCTCCAAAAAATTATTTCTTCAAGCTTCATTGTACCTTGTTATGCTAATCTTTAGTCTTACTGTTATTCTTTTCCAGATTAACTTATTTCCTTTCAGGTTACGGACAGTAGGTGATCTCTTTCGCGATTGATATAACATAACCTTATTTAATGTTCGTTCCATTAATCCATATCATTTAATATAATGTTGAGATCCATATTGTCGATCTTACTTCCGCATTATCTGCGAGAATATTATTTGAATTCTCGCAGGATGGTGTCACATGTGTATTTTGAGATAGGCGTGCTCCGAATTCTTGGACTGAACTCTTGGTCTGAATTTGAGATTATTTATGGGATCCACTGATAAGGTTGTTAGATGGAACGTGTAAAATCTAGGTTTGCCCTTGAGTCATATAATCTTCAAACCTTGATCCACTCCGAAAATCACCGATAATAGGGTATTTGGACAAACGATCAACATCATTGGGAAAATCGCGAGAACCTTGGCACAGAAATGGTGGGTGATGATTATTTACAAATCGGGCAAATTGTAAATAATATAAATTTCGATATTATTGATAATGCAAAATCTGTAATAAAAATACACCGTTAAACATATATAAGGAGATAATTTATACATCGCGCGCGCGATGTTGTCACATCTGCATTGATATGTTGTAACGTGAAATTAAAACAAAAACAAACCGTTATTTTGAACCTTGCAAGAATTTTCTTTGTAAAACGCGACAAATGACTTCATTAGTAGTTTTTTTGCATTTTTGTTTTCGCGTTACACCTGATCTAATAATTTGATTGGTCAACCAACATTGCATGATGCTAATTTTCCAATTGATTAGTTGCCAACTATAGTTGCAACTAATCAATTTTCCTATCATGTAAATAAATTTGTTGATCGGCTAATCAAAATAAATAAATTAATATGAACTAGCCCGAATAGACAGAAAAACGATTTGGATCACTGCATGATGCGATGAATAAATTCAATCCAGTTCCTATCATTTTTCCGACAAGTTAGCCCACATTAAGTTAGGGTCAATTTTGGTCGTGATTTTATTTTTCGGGAAAACGATAGAGATTCAATTCAATTGTGTAAAAAATGTATATTTTGTAAATGGGCGAAAGTTATAAAAGCCCTTTGAATTGGTTATTGGCAGAAGTAACCTTTCGGGTTTATCAATTACAAAATACAAATAATATTAAATCAAATCCGCCCTTTGAATACTCTCTTTGTGATTTAGGTAATAATATCTAATTATTATCTATTGCATAAAAATTAGAGGAAATAATTAATAATACTTAACTAAATATTCCAACATCTCTACTATGATTAACGATTAAATGACCTGCTCCTCACGTGATTACTTCGTAAATAATAAATTTACGCGTAGCACTAATATTGCTGAGCCAGAGGACCTAAGGGAGAAATTAGTGGTTACAATAAGGGAAATAATGAATCATGCTTCTCGACCAAATCGTATTTTATGCCTCAGCGGGAAAGCCTTGATCACCAAAATCGTTGGGAATTTTTACACAGAAGTTTTGTTTTGTAAACTCTTAACAAACTCTGTAGTGGCTATTACGTTTGTTAATAGATTTTCTTTTGCTTCATTTGTATAATCGGAGATGGTAGCGCATTTTATACATTCTATGATATTTGATCATCTAAGCTGTAGGTAAATAATTTTCAGACCGATTCTAGACTTGCATGCTATAATTTTTTTCTCTACTTATAAGTCTAGTTACAAAATATTATCTGCGATATTTCAATTGGCTTGATCTTGATTATAAAAAATTCTTTTTTTTTTCTACTAACGCTTTATTTAAAATTGTCTTAAACAAATAAAATGCGTAGTTTAATGGAACTCGTCAATACTATCATACCAAGCTACGTATTTTATTTCAAAGTTGTAATATTTTATTGAGTAGATACAATTTTAGGAAAAGACAATACTTGGATATCCTTTAGCTGTTTACATCATATCTTCCACATAGGAAGTATCAAATATTTCTATGTGAAACAATCGTGACTATCTGCTAGTAATACCCAAACTATTTTGGAGCGTCCAAATTTAATATCACATGGTTTCAACAACCCATGTGATGCGAATAATCAATCTCTTTGTTTAAACCATACTGAACTATTCAACTACTCAATATTTTCTCTCCCATCTACTTTAATAGTAAGCTTAAATTGCATATTAGTGCAACTTATGAGAAAAAATAGATAGTATAAAGGTCTGAACTTACATTAATTGCCTATTATTATACTAGTTGATTTGAACTTCCTTTTATTAAATGAATACTATAGACGGGTCTGATCCGCGTGGCTCTAGTTCCAATAAACACAGTAATAATACAATAGTGCTAAATATTTTAGTAAGTCTTGGACTATGACCCTAGCAATACCACCTGCACCAGCAACTCTAATTCTAGGACAACTAAAAATTTAATGCACACCAAATCCATCAAAAATTATGTTGTTATCTTCGGATCAAGACTCTCAAGATAGCGATGTAATTTCTAAAAAGTTGCGATTCTTTGACGCGACCGAAAGAACACAGAAAATAGCAAACTTTTAATTTCTTCTAGAATTTATGAAAACAACTATAATTAGACCTATGTCAAAATTACGAAAGAGTTTATCGTTTAATAGCGAAATTTCGAAAAAAAATTGTATAATTTTATTCGCATATTTCGACATTGTCATTACGACAATATTCCTCGGCAGCAATTTGATTCGTTATACTCACAGGATAAGCAGAATAAATAAAAGGAACCGGTTAAACGTCTAATATCAATATTAGATGCTTATCCAAATCTTCTTTACAAAGAGAAAAGGGGATCTATTAAGAAGGAGTAGTGCAAAACACAATCAAGTTGGTTTAGCCTAAGGATTACAATAAGTAATAAATAAGAATTAAAGATAAAAAAAAGATAATAGCCTGATAGAATTATATGTCTCAACCTAAAAAGCTTTTACACAAGGTATTCGTTCGTGGACCCTGCTAATAGGAGGTTTAATGTATTGTTTCCGCTCGTGACGGTGTATAAAAATTCGCAGGAATGTACGAAAATATCTTAGCATAAGAATTAATTTTGACGCTTTGAATGCCAAAATAGTCTCAATTGTCAAAATTTCTGCTTGGTTGAGATCTATATAAATTTCTGTAAAAATTAATGCCGCGCTGAAGTTTGAAACGGACCCGGAACACTATATGATGAACTTAACGGAGCATGTGCTATCTCCATGATTACGGTGATTAATACAAGTGCCAACGGCCGTCCGACGATCTCCGCTGAAGAGATGTGACAGATCTTAAAGGTGTCTAAGGACCTTCAGGATAGCGGAGGAAGGTAATAGAAAAAAAAACTTAAGCCGTGTAGGACCTACTATCTTTATTCGATCCGCAGTTCCCTAACGTCACATGACCCACCAGCAGGTTATATCTAATATCTAATGTCCTTTTTGTTAATCCTTTTAGTTGGGTTTCCTCAATGTTAACGTCGTTTGTTGACGGATTCGCCTTATCTGGTCGTTCCCGACACTGTGGCTACGCCAGTGGACTGCATTCTTACGTATGAATCTTGTTATTTACTCAAACGGAAAATCCACCGAAGATTATTTCTAATTGTGGTCCTGGCGAAGTTGTTATCACCCAGTGAAACTCGAACTTGCAACCTTGCAATTGTGACCCGGGAGCGCTAACCACTACACTATCGACCCACGGGTCTGAAACGGCTGAAGCTTGAAATTAGGAACCTCAATTTAAAAATATAAACCACCCTAAACCCTAATCTAACTACTAAAAAAAAAAGCTAAAGAAAAATACCAAAAATTTCTAAAAATTTCATATTATAATAATTAAAATTTCAAGCTTCAGCCGCGACAATTAATAAAACGTTTACTTATTTCGACTTTGAAGTCATAGGTTTTGTAAAATTCTAAATGCTTCAAAAATTGAAATTTTCTTATTATACCGATTATGGCATTTCTGCAAAATTTTCTCCGTCTAATTAGTTATGTCAACAATTTAGATAATAAATGTCGCGGTTGAAACTGAAATCGGAGTTTATATTTGAAAATATAAATCTTATGGAAATCCACTTATGCTCTTTTATTATAAACTCTATTTTAAAAAAATAAAAATAAAAAATGCACCAATTTTAAAGATTTCATATTAAATTAAGTCCGATTTCTAGCTTCGGCTATTTCTGGCTCCAGTGTTGACATTAAATTTTCTTCGCCACGGAAAAGTCAAGTGGTAAAGAAACCAGCGTAAATAATGTACAGCGAAATACTTGCTATGGCGTTAAGTGGGATTGATATGCAAGTTGAAAAAGTTAAACCATTAATATAAACCTGTCGAGACGTAATATTTCCTCCGGATGAACCTAATGTCACGCTTGAACAATAGAATCGAGGGCAGAATTTCTGGTGATTATCTTGCAAGATTGCTTGAACAGTATCGTAAGTGAAGGTGGAAGCGATGGCTATAAAAATACGCACCAGGACCCGTGGGTCGTTAGCGAAGTGGTTGCGCTCCCGGGTTCCCAATCGAAGGTCTCCGGTTCGAGTCAAGAACTGTGCCAGGATCACGATTGTGAAGATCAACCATAGTCAGGTGACGCGTAATAAGAACAAGAATTAGGATTCTCGCATCAGGGCATTTACGGTGAGATTCCGGTTGATTAGTACAATATCGAACATTTAACAAAATAAAATATCCAGTACCCCGGAGAACTTACATGTGAGAAGGCCTTACAGGCTCTCAATGTCTGAAAAGGCTGGTGGAGAGACCAAAAGATTGCGTCCTAAGTAGAGATGTGTTTCATGCGTGCGCATGATTGCGGAAACATGCGCATTTTATCCCATCAAGATTTCTCTCCTCTCGATCGGGTTTTCTCTTTTTTTTATCATACGATATCATGCGCATGAAACATTTCGTGCGCATTAATGCGCATGTTATTTTAAAATGCGCATTTTCCCCATCACTAGTCCTGAGGCGATCAGGCCAATAGGGTAAAACCTCCGCACCAGAATGAATGATTTAAAAAAAGGTATATTTACCCAAAACTATAATAGCCAAATACAAAATCCTTCCATTTATTAAAATAGTATCGCTCTTCTTAGTAATGTAATATCTAAATTAAGGTATAAATATTGTAAAAAAAGTAATCCATACATTCGTTAATAATAAATAGGTTGGTTGTATGTCTGAAGCCTATCATATGAGTGTCACTAAAAGAGAACATATACATTTAAATATGGGCTATATTTAAATGTGTATATTTTTTTTTAGCGACATTAATATGATGATTATACTGTAGACGCGTGAATATGTTTTGGTTACATTTATAGATGTAACCCAAACTATTTGGGACATCCCGAACCATGTGATAATTAGTATAGCGTTAGTTCGGCTGCTTTTTTTCTTATTGTCGAAACTATGTAATACTAATTGACATATGATTTGGAACGTCCCAAATAGTTTGGATTACAACATTAAAGCACAAGGATAGACGCGTTCGGAGATATAAATATAATAGTCTAATGAAATGAATCAAAACCGTATCTATTAATGCTTCAATTAGAAATTTAATGTCTCTCATTACATCCATCAATAAAGATACACAATACTAACCTTAAATACAATTTTTTATTCAATGATATTTAAAATATATCATTTCTTTGTTGATTAAGCAAGCTAAAGAGTCACAGCTCTTACGCGTTACACAATGACGTGTACACGCGTGTGAGACTATAATACCAGTCAAACCAATTTCGCACACCATTAATAAGAAAAAGCACTTTGCTACTAAGTTAGGTTAGGTGTTGCTAGTAGGTTATGTTTAGAGGCAAAATTGCGAATTACGGTCGATTTTTGAATTGTTTTTGTTTCATGAACATTTTCCACGTTACACCTAATCTTAACATTTGATTGGCTAGTGAAATTTTTTAGACTGGTATTTTAAATGCTGTTGTACACGCGGTATTGATCGATTAAATAGACAAAAATTTTACTAATAAACTTGTAGCAGTTTATTAAGTAAATCAGTAGAACACATCCTGGACATTTTACTAAAATTTCTAATAAATTAAAAAAGTTTTATACAATAAATATAATGAAGGTACACTATAGTACAACCACCTAATTGAAGAATAAGATCGCGAGATTAGTCAACATAAAAATTAAATCGATTACAATTCTTTTTTTTTAAAAAAAAAAATAAAAAAAAGAAACCCCACCTGTAGCTCATAAATTTGCACATGATATCATTTCATATGTTCTAAAAAAAAATAGTTCCTTGCAAAATTTTGGGTTACACATATGTTTACCACACCATCATCTAATCCTATTTTTAAAATAACGCGTCGTTAAATTGTTTTGATTCACTTTAAGCGTTTCACATTGTGTGAAAATTTAATTTCTTACGTATTGCATGCTATTTTTTTGTACGGCGCTTAGGTTCAATAACTTTCAATCAAGCTAGATTTCAGTATCAAAAAAAAAATATCGTTGAAACTCAAAACTTTGTCTGTTACTGTAAAAATTTCTCGTTTAACACTAAACTTTATATTGAAACGTGACCTCAATCTAGCAACAATTTTTTTTATCCAGAAATTTCCGAAATTAAGCGTGGTAGGATCTTGTGATCATACGGATCTATTATCGAATAATCAAACATGACTTAAGGGGCTTAGACGAACGTTAATAGAAATTCAAGTGGCTGTAATACAGCAAGAAACGGAGTTTGTTTTCAGAGTAAAAGTACGCTAGGCAGTGAAAGTGGGAAAAACAAAAAGCTGAGTTAAGTGAAGGAAAAAAGAAAGAATTTTTTAAAAGGTCGAAGGGTTGTATTTAATTAAGTAAAATAGAATAGGCTTACTCTTTAAAGACTTGACCCTTAAGGAGAATTCGTTAAAACTATTAAACCTTAAGAGTCAGGCTGTGAAAATAATCCGTTAATTAATTAAAGCCCTTTGCGCCCAATATTGGTATTAATCACCCATGTAAAAGGATGGAACCTACAAGTCATAAAATAATCATCTAATAAAATTATCTTTGCATAAACTTCTTAATAAGAAATCTTAATAAATTACCTTAGTCTCTCCTCTCTGGCGGGCTGCATTACTTTTAATTTTACCATTTACTTATTTATCGTCTATTTTCACCCGTAACAGAGATTTTGGATTTTCAATGGTTTACTAACACATGATTTAAGACGGCATGGTCAGACTATTGAAAATCGATAAATTCCTACACATTATGGCAGTTTTTCCTAACTTCTCAGGAACAGTGGTAATATCTTGTGTTAAATCTTGCCCACACTGGTATGAAAAATTTCATATCGATATGAACGAATATAAAAATTGATATATATCTTGTAAAAAAAGCGATTGAACCCTTACATTAATGCATAATACTTACCTAATCTTGAATCTATTTTCTCGTTCTCAATTTTAGAATATATTGTTGATTGAAAATATAAAGATTCCAGGTAGAAGTCTGTCTTGCTATTTTGGTAAATTAAGAATCCATTATTTGAAAAGTTTGAAGTCTGCTTATTTTTATACTCGTTAATTAATATGAAAAATTCATATAAATATTCTTGATGTATTTAGTCATCAACCATGTAAACGACAGCATATTGCATAATCTGACAGTATATGAGTACATGTAATTCCTCTTGCTTAATGAGAATAATTTTGAAGGTTTACCGAAAATATGTCAGGTAATGAAATACTTTCGGTAAAATCCACTTTGTCGAAGTTAAAAATGCAAAAAAAAACAAAAAAAAAAAAAATTTATCCAAAAATAAATTGGTCCTATTTTTGGCGGTTAACCTAATGATTCTATTTCTTATAGTATGTATTGCGCCTGAATGAGTGCTATAAATTGTAGTATTCGTTTAAGCTTAAAGTCATTAACGCATTCTGGTTATGCGATAAGCACTTGCATAATGAAAATAGAAGTCGTTATTATAATGTTTATATATCAAGAATGACTGAACTGTTCTCTACAATTTTAGCTCAAACGAATAAACGAACATCAAGGTTCATTACATCTTTTAAGCTCAAAACAAATAAAAATGCGTCAGCCATCCTTGAGGTATTCTTAAGAAATTTAATGACTTTTGAATGACCTACAGTGCGGTGTTACCAGAATTCGTATAATTAAAATTGGATGTAACTTGAACTGTTTGTGTCTCGAAAATCCGGTCGGAAAACTGTTTCAAAGTTCTAAATATATGCTGAATTTCAGTTTCCATCATGTATAGGAGAACAACTAATTTCATTTCGGTAATTTGTGCTTAAATGAATCGCACTGTTCGTGGTATCCAGTGATGTAAAAATAGAATGTACATTCTCGAATTATAAAGCATAATTCGTACAAATAATTACGCGTCTTTGCACTGTCATATAATAAAAACCGGTATTGTTAGGGATAGAAATAATAAAATAAAAATTGTGACTGTTGTAGACAATGAATACATATGAACTTAGACAACAGACATTCGTAGGAGATAGCTAAAGCCAGGCACATTCTAAATTTCCAAATTTTACTAAAATCGATTGATATTAGGGTTATAATTAGATTAAAGATAGAAAAGATGGTTTACACGTAGTAAAATTGCATTTCTGACACTTTAACTTAGTGAACCAAGACTAATTTAGATAACTGTTTTCTATATTTTTTGCGTATTTTCTTTGTCGTCTCGCTTTGTTATTCGTAGCCAAAACAAATAGATGCATGAACATATAAAAATCTTGTAGTTCTTTCTAATAATGGATGGTTTTGATATTTAGAGAATTAGACCTTTACCTCTAATAATTGACCTTTGACATTGATCAATGTTGCTTCGATTTTATAAGTAGGATCCATTCGTTATAAGATGAGTGCAAATTATGCCTGACTCGCCAATATATGCACACCTATCTTACGTTCACCGTCGAAGCGTGTACGTACGTTGTTTTCTAATGCTAAAAAAATCGTTAACCGAGTTCAATTTTAATTCAGCTGACATTAATATCGTTCTCAATAATTCTAGTCAATAATCATAATTCGGCTCAGAAATATGTCAACTTTTTAAACGATTCAAATCTGTTTTCTAAATTTTCTTTTTTAAGATCAAAATAAAAAACATGCCCGAAATTAATGTGTAATTTTGATGATTATCTGCCTAAATTGCCTTAATGCAGGCCAAGCTGTTGCGCATTCTTTGTATAGAAGTTAGATTTAATCTATTGAAACTAAACTTCGTGTGAACGCGTATTGCTCTCCTAGTTTATATTTAAAAAACTATAAAAAAAAAAGAACATATTATTAATCAATAGATAAGTATACATACAAATATTTCGTGCAAAAAAATTCGTAAGAAAATTGTTTTAGAACCAAAGTTAAAATAGCCGGCTCCAGAAGTTGTTTACCACGGTCGTACCTGGGTTATATCACCCCTTTTTCTTTATATGTTTTTGAATTTTTTGGAGATATAACTAAGGTTGAGAAATGACTCTATATATAAAACATATAAAAAAAGGAAATTTATTCTGTCAAAATATGGGGATATAACTAAGGCAACAATAAGAGGGGATATATCACCTTTCATATCTTTCTCTCAATTTTGATAATAAAGTGCATCACTGAGTGCGTTTTAAATTATAAATCGTATATAAGCATCATTAATATTTCTAAACTTATAATTTAAATCCACAATTATAAAATATTAATCATGCAACTTTTAATATCACAGAAATTTGCCTTGACAGTTATTAGCCTCCAATTATTTCTGCCGAATAAATTTGATGATATTTATCGTTGCATGATCAAAGTCGATGTTACCGTGAAATTTATGATCATTGCTTTATAACAATTATAGCATAATTATAGTTAAGCTTTCCAGTGTTCGAACGATAAATTGATTATAATTCTTTCGTATTTCCAAACATAACCACTGTAAATTGATATGTAAAAAGGCTCATTAATTTCTTCCTTAGACATTACATGGCCACCGTTAATGCAGCCTTAAAAAGAAATTAATACTTTAATTTTTATCGATAAATTTGATTTAGTAGAAAAAAAATTTAAATCATACGTTTCTTTGACTGTTATATCACTAAAATTTCTTTAAAATTCGCGAAATATGAGTCAATAACCACCAATCATAATAATAAATGGATAAATTTACTATAATGTTGGCCTTTTTTGGAATTTGAAATTTACTCTAGATGTCGGCCTTTTTTTGAATTTGGAGCTTCCCTAAAGTTACCCTATTTTTCTACTAAGTAAACCTCTTTTGTGTTTCTAATAAAAGTCGTGGATCATTGAATACGAAGATTTTAATTTTTGCTCTACAGAGAGACCTACTTAAATGCATATCGAATCCATAAACTAGTTAAAAACTTACAGTACAAATAATATAACCTAATTACTAGATAATATATATAGTTTAATATAATTATTAGTAAATATATTTAAATACATATACTATCCAGAAATTATTAGTTGTATTATATATTTAGTTAAACCATAATTTTTTTACTATTTAGTCAGAAATGTGCACTCAGAGAAGGTATGTATTTATAGAGCAAAATAAATAGTGCTATTATAAGCTGGGATCAGACTATATACCGCGCACTTAGAGAAATTTTATATAGGGTGTGCATTTATGAAGTGCACTTAGGGCGTCCTCTGTTTATAAAGCAGACACATATAGTCACGAATCATATTTCGCGATTACTAGGCTAATTTTGGCGTTTTTACTACTGATTCCTTGCTTCTGTGACTTTATTCAGAGGTACATAAGAGGTTTGTTTAATAAAAAAAAACATAAATTACCTTAGAGAAACTCCAAAATCCATTAAAAAGGAGTAACCACAACAATTAGGCATAAATTTTTTAAAACATCTAAAACATATATGTCTTCCTTCAGTGTATTATCTTGAACTCATACATGGGAATCCCAAATCCCGGAGAACGACCAGTAAGATTCTTTTAAATTTAGTTTTAGACGTTGCTTAAAAAAAAAACCATAGTAACTTTCTTTTTTTAACTTTACGAGGATTAATCGCAGAGAAATCTTTATTAACGTTTAAAAAAAATTTGCTGCTGGTTTTTGTAGATATCTAAACCTTAAGTGAAACTTCGTCGGATATATTAGCGGCGTAACCAAAATTCAACAGATCGGCCCGAATTATGGGTCGAATTTCATCTGATTTAGGCCGGCATTAAGAAATAACAACAGCTAAGTTCATAACCAGAGGTTCGTCTGATTTGCTAATAAATTCAATTAAATTTTACATTATTTATACTGTTTAGAGTACTTTTTTAAAAAAAACCGAAAATCAACCATAATAAAATAAATAAAAAAAACTATATGGAGGGTTCATTAAAGTGGTAGGACTCATAGTCGAAAATAAAAAAAATTAGCTTAGTATTAAGTTGGTTTTGAGAAGTTATTACTATGCTAACTTTTTTAAACTGACGAGAATTAGATCTTATTTTTGGCTATGGAGTTCTACAGCTCTAATAAAACCTTCCATATGGGTTTTTTTTTTTTTTTTTTTAATTTCATTATGATTAATTTTCATTTTTTTGAAAAGTACTCAATAATGTAAAATTAAATTGAATTTATTAGCCAATCAAACTTCTGCCTATGACAGCAATGTAAATTACGGAAAAATTATCATCTGGGCAGCTTTAAAATTTTGGCAAAATTAATCAACACCGGCACATTCCGACCCATAATCAGGCCGATCTGTTGAATATTGGTTGCGCTGCTAATCTATCCTATCCAGCTTTGTCGATCTTTTTTTTTTGTTTTTACTTCAGAATTCCGTTATATAATACCGACACACAAAATACCAAAGGTCTGAGTCAAAATCTCGACTAACAGAATCCTAAAAAACAATATCTCGACAAAAATTGCAATTGATGCCATGATTATGACCTTGTCGGAATTTTGTCTCCGAAACCCGACATCCATAAACCCGATAATAAAATCCCAATACTATCAAAATCCCTATAATATTACAGACGTTCTCTTAAGTCTGGGACAACTGATAAAAAATTGATGAGCCGAATTCGATAAGGTGTTATCAGAATTAGATTTTTGGTATTACAGTAATTCTACAGAAGAGACCGTTGATGTTATACAACTAACCGACTGGTGAGCAACACCTAAAATAATTGATCTACAATGCCAGACCATTCCACTAGTACATGTTACGATTATAATCCAACACCTGTATTATTATAATAAAACAGGTGTTGGATTATAATCGTAACATGTACTAGTGGAATGGTCTGGCATTGTAGATCAATTATTTTAGGTGTTACTCACCAGTCGGTTTAGTTGTATCTCTGCTGTTCAATAATCCAATAACATCGGATTCAAAAACTTATCGAATTCGCAGAATTTGAGATCTTTGGATTTTGGTAGTATCGGAATTTTGTGCGAGGTAAATTCGGTTTAGGTTTTAGGGTGTTGGGTTTTAATTATATAGAGATGTACCATCACACACTTATCAGTGTCAGGTGCTAATTGTTACATGACTAATGATATGAGAATCACAACGGATGTCAATAATTATCTAAGTTAAAATATTTGCTGAACTGATAGGTGCGTGATGGTACATCTCTAATTATATAATTACGACTGTTCTCATAAATTCTGGAACAACTGATAAAAAATCGTTCGGCTGAATTCGATAAGTTTTTGAATTCGGTGCTATCGGAATTGGATTTTCAGCATTACAGTAATCCGATAACATTGAATTCAAAAACTTATCGAATTCGCCGATCAATTTTTATTTGTTGTCCCAGAATTTACGAGAACAGCCATAAAACCAAATAAAAAATTTTCATCAAATTTGGCTGGTCTAGGGGTGTGGTATGGCCAATTATTTGTTATAATCAATTTCCTAAATTTCGGAATGACTTTTCTTTGAGTTATTAGTTAAAGTTGTTTAGAATTATCCTATTCACACTGTATTATGAGCAAAAGGCAAGACATCTCCATAATTTAGAAATTTAAAGTGTTATGAATTTTGGCTGGTTATAACCGGTCAGTGACCGACCGGTAACCAATGACTAATTTTGAAAATTTTGGATTTCAGTGAAGATTTCTTGCTTTTTGTTTATAAGACAGTGCGAGCAAAATTAATCCATAAAGAAAAAAACATCTTAAAATTTAAGAAAATCGATTGCAAGTGACTGTGAATAATTTTAACTAAACTCATCCTTAGTCTGGACGAAAGTTCCGCTTATCGCTGTTTGCAAATTAGTGCAACAAATTATTGTTTTGAATCCTATTAATTCTATATATTGCCATTATTTTGACAATGGTAATATGCAGGATTCATAAAAGTTCACAAAATCATTTGGCGCAATTCTGTACATTACAATTGTTTTAATAATATGCAGAATTCATAGGATTTAAAACGATCATTTGTCGCACTAATTTTCAAGAGCGGTAATGTTTGATAGCTATAAAAAAAACGATTTTTTTGAAATGAAGATTTCTCGTCAACTACCTGATCTAATTCGATAGAAAAATTTTTGGTTCTAATTGTTTTTAAGTTAATAGAATTAAATTTCATTGAATTTGATGAGATTACCATTGAAGTTTAAAGTTGAAAAAAAATTTTCAACGAATGAAATAAATTTATTTTACCCGAAAATTTCTCAATGATAAACTGACTGAATTCGATGGAAATTTTTTTATTTTAATTCTATTAGCTTATAGAACTAAAATGAAAAGAATGTTACAAAATTTAATTGAGTTTAAATTTTAAAGGTCAATTGTCTCTGATGGATTCCGACCCGAATTTTTGGGGATTCATGTGTATGTTTATGCAGTGAATGTCGAACTTCCCCACCCAGTGTGACCGATAATTTGTTCCATGAATCTCACTTCTATATTTGTCTTGTCATTAGGATGTTATTTACCTTCCATCTTTGTATCGGCATAGCCATCTTTAATCTAACCTTTAATAGCATTAAGCATTATTCTGTGTTTGATGATCAAAATTATGATTTTTGTGCATTTATAAAATAAGTATCAAAAACTTGGTATGGCAATTTTCCATCTATAACTCCCCTGAAAAATTTGATCTGTGACATGACATGCATAACCAGATTTCTGGGGCTGATACCATTAATCGAACACATGTAGCTCCATGTCACAGACAATGTTTCATGTCCGTGATGTCCTATATAACATTGTTTATTGAACAAGCTAATTGGCTAACAAGCCGCTCTTATTATAATTTTAATTGTCTGGGATGTCAATGTTTTGGCAGACATGTCCGGGACGTCCCACGACAACACTGAGGATGGGTACCTATGTTGGATATTAGCGGAATTATACCGATTTTAGTCTGACACAGATTTTAATTTGACGCACAGTATATATAAAGGCGAGCTCTCGCACTTAATTCATTATCTAATAAATGCATTCTGGATTCGTGTCTAAGTAAATCTACGTTCTTTTCAATAAAAATGCCAAATGACCATAAAATACGAGGTTCCTAATTTATCGCATCATTTACGTCAACCATAGGACATCATTGTTGAAAGCTTACACATACAATGGTGACACCAGAAAGTTTTGCGGCTCAAACGTAGTACAGCATTCTATTTCTTAAAGTGCCAATAAATAGGATTTATCCATATGTAGTAAAAAGATTCAACAAAGCTTACTTTCAAAGGACAGATTAGAGCCCAAAGTCGTAAAATGTTGTTGCTAATCCCCGATTAAATAAATAGTTTAAACCCGCACTCCATAGTAGAGACCCGTGACATTATCTTTCCGTGCCTCGATCGAAGTCTCCATTGTTAAGGTTTAGAGCAAGTGGTGCTGTCCATTAATAGGGTCATAAAGTGAGTAGTCTTCAGTGTAATGATTATAACGTTATAGTTTGAGTCAGGGTACAAAAGATCAATTACGATTAATTTTATTATATGAGCAACTTATCCTTTGAAAAATCATCAGTGATTACAATTTCTGATTGTTATGTCTTGATTACGTCTATTGATATTTTATTTTCCTTTTGTACTAGAAGACTGTTATCAATGTTGAATCTCTTGGCGGTGCCCATATGTATAAACAATTAACATAATCATTTTCAGCTAATGGCGAAATAATTGTAATTATCACAATTGCATCTGCAACATGCGGTGATAAACGTTGTATGTGACAAATAATCAATTGTATCCCGAAATAACGTCCCGGGGCGTGGGTTAAAATTTTGGCCAGAATTAAGCTTAATTTGGCCTAAATTAAGCTTAATTCGGGCCAAAATTTTAACCTACACCCCGGGCGTTATTTCGAGATAATACGTAAATGATCATCACACCCAAAATTACGATACGTAATTGACTTATTGTGACTATGCCACAGATCAATTCATTGAATTTACTATTCGATAGACCTGGTTTGGGTGATCCTCGCTTTACTCGTCGAAGTCCCGACGACACTTTGCGCATACTGTGTACTAGGAATAGGAACCGCCTGAGATTTTTCTAATGGTTTGACCTTAATAAACGTTAATTCATTAATATAATACTCGCTTACAACCAGTGTATTTTAGTCTGGATCTAGGAATAATTTTTAAGTTCCAATCCTCAGTACACTGTACATAAGAAAATTTTGTCCATTTAAAAATACTCGGATTGCTAAAAAAAAAAACCGTACGTACCATATAAATGACACCTCTCGAATAGTAGGGATGTTAAAACTGGTTAGTTTTATTATACAAACTGGCCAGTTAAACAGCTAGTAACGTATAAATTGTATTGTAAAATACAAAAATGGTCAGACTACTTAACATCACTATCAAATGTAGAGTTCCAATCCGTCATCTATTTATTCATATCTGAATTTATCCGGATATCAATAGTAAACCTGATATCTGATAGATAAATAGATAAACATATAATGGATTGGAACTAATAGCACATCCCTAATAACAATAATGCTATTATAACATCGCTAATAGGCCATATTAAGTTCACTAGTCAAATCAAAAATTCGGCATACCGTTCGACTGCCACTATGCTGTCATCCAACATGCCATTCGAGCAATAATCGGTAAATATTAGACAAAACATGTCAAATTTTGTCGAATGTTTGTCGAATGGCGTGTCTAATGATAGCCGAGGTAGTCGAATGAGTCAATTTTTTTTACAGTGGTTGGTAGTACGAATTTTAATGTTACACTGGGAATTGATTTGAATTATCGGAATACTTACTTTTAGTCTTTTGATTATAATGAATTCTTGGAACATTAAACATTTAGAATTTCGCACATCGGTTTTCATAATGGACCGGTTATGGATATCGCAATTTGGTGAACTATTCGAGGAGTCGAAGTTTATGTATAAACAGCTTATAAGTAATGCTAATCAATTTATCGTACCTGTGATAACGCTTTGGACCAATTTTTGTGGACCGGCAAATTACTGGTATCAGCAGCATCAAATTCGCGACTGAATTCGCTTCAATTTTAAAAGGTTTTAAATTAAATTCGGTCTACTAGTGATCCCTGTATGGTTTCAGAATGTGACGGAAATTTCCTGCAGATATCTTGCAATTGGTCCTATTACAAACTTTCGAAAAATGTTAAATAAATATTGGTGCCTTAATTCAAGGAAAACCCATGTTAAAGAAATTTTTGGAAACCATTATAATGTCTGTGTGTATGCTGTTCGACTTTTTATCATATAAATAAACGTATTGCTTCATTTGTTATTACCCAAGTTAAATCGAGCGTGATATTTCTCTTCATAGTGGTGATAATAGTAGCCATTTATATTATATACTTTTTCGCGAATTTAAATTATTATAATGTTCTTGGAATTTGTAACTATTCAAAAGTTAAATTGAACCTAACATTAATGCTAAACGACAACATTACCTTTTATCATTACTATCTCCTTATCTCTACTAGTCAAGTAATAATATATTTAACGATATTCTTATTGATTATTTTATTAATTAGACAAGTTAAATTGGTAGATGTGAAATATAGGAAAAGATGACTTAACATAATCCTAAAATTGATGGAAAGCTTATTAGTTAATTCAACGCATCAAGTACCCCAGTAGCACCGACAGATTTTCATAATTTTACAAGATCAGGTTTAACGTGAAAAGCAGGCACTTTTTTTTAAAAAACCCCAAATTTCGTCTATGTTACCACCTAATGCGCACTCATAAAAAAATTTCCTTGCAAAATTTTAATATAAGAGTAGGTCTAGTTACGACCGTAAACCTAGTCTTAAGATGATGTTTTTTGATTTTAAAAAAATTGTGCATCGATAGAACTACCTATAGTACCCAGTGTGACAAATAATATAGAAATTTTTATGCAAATATTATCATTAAACAAAGTAAATAAATAAATAAAGTTCTAAGCTTTTATGTGAATATACCTGAAATCTTTAATTTTTGAATCATAATTCCCACCAATTGCACGCTGGTCTTTTCATGTGGTTATTATTTCGGATGAGCAGTGGTCTGTAAACTACGATAGAAATTTTTTTAATTCTAAGTTAAAAAAGATCGAATTTAGTTAGTTATTACAACATCCTCGTTTGAACGAGTCTAGAGTGGTAAATACTAACTAAATCTGATAATAAAATATTTGGATTTAATAATAGAAAATATAGAATACAAAGTTATAGAACGCTTAATCATTAATTGAATTTTTCATAAACTTAGCAAAGCAAACTACAACCACCCAATAGTCACGTGATTGGTCAATCAAATACTTTGCAAATGATGAATTCCTTGAATAGTAAGTTTTGCCACAGGATATTCTAGTGATAAAGTTTCAATATCGCCCCGTAAAACCACATTCTGTCAGTCAGTTATTCAAAATGGATTAAAGCCTGCTTACTTAAGAATTCCAGTAATAATAGCAATCAGAAAAGGTTTAACCATTTTTTCACAGATTTAAAACAGGTTATTATTAAAGTCCGAATAGCTAAATTTGGATTTATACTCATCATTTGCTTTAATTACGTAATAAAAACTTTTGCCATCCTTGCTTTCAGCCAACCCATGTGAATAGTGTCATATACTCTTCTCGGTATAAGTTACTTGACCTCCAATCGACACACATCTACTTTCATAAATTCTGTGAAAGTTAAAAAATTTCCGATACAAAATCGATAAGTTACCAAGCGGAATTACATAAGCAGAAATTAGAAACCTATCAATTCGTTCATTACAATTTTTTCATATCTTTCAGAATTTATGAAAACGGATGTAGTCGTAGATTTTTTTAGGAGGTGGGTTCACCGAGACTTTCAATATACTACTAGCCACGTACTTGCGTAACTAATACGTTGTTATGTTAGGCATCATGTAAACACGTATTTTAATTGATAAAAATACAAATTTACATAAATAAAAATTTTGAAAGGATAAAATTTTTGCTCAATTTGTTTTGCACCGTAACCAAAATATGCAAATTATCTGAAAACATATGAAATCTCTTAAAACTCTTCATGCGTAGTCTAGCATATTTTAATGTTCAGAATGCCCTTTCATCGTTAAAATCCCGCTTATCTTAAATTTTCATATTTAGTGCTTCTTTGATTGATTATATACAAAAACGAGATTCTAAAATAAAATTTTCTCGGGAATAATAAATATAATTGCCTAAAGTTACAGTTCTTTTAGAAAAAAAAACACCAATAATCCAAAGCAAATCGAAAACACTCACAATACAGGTTAATGAGCCAAACCTAACATGCCTTACAAAGCTTACAGTTTCTTGCACAACAATTTCGCCAACCACAACGCTGATAAATTTGTATATCGGTCTGGGCAGTAAAACTCCAGTGCAATGTGACTAATCACTTATAAGCAGTACTGGTAGCGATGGGCAATGCGCTGGATTCATCACGTGATGTTCTGGATAATTCTGGCCAATGCCATAATTCCGGCCGAAACTTATAGTAATCTTGGTAACAATCCGCGAATCCCGCGCGGGATTTTTGGCAAAACAGTGATTTGCCCATCTCTAAGTACTGGTGAATACTCAAGCGACCAAACTGACAAATGACTACAGTAAGTCTCCACATAAATGACTGGTACGTTTAGTGATGCGTCATTTATATGATACCCGAATTATTTTCGCCTACAGTGGGTACGTTACATTCCTCCAATTAAACTTTTATTATACCCGAGTATAGTAACTGGAGAATTTGTTACGTATAAGTTGTACATAATTCTGGTCAATGGATCGGGATCTCGTACATTTCGCCAATCTAATATGGATATAAATTCCAGTGAATTTTTTATATGGCGATTTATGGTAGTTATGGCCTAAATTATTTAGAAAGTAATTTAGAATATGTTACCAGATCATCATTGGATACAAGAAAAAATCGATTTCATAAAAATGCAATTTTATCATTTAAGGCCACCCAAATTAATTCGGTGGTTTACATTACATCTCCACTTCAAAGGGTTTTCAAGGTGTTCACAAAGTAAAATTTTCGAAAATTTTTTTCAAAAAAAATTTTCCAAAATGTTCAGTTCAATATAAAATTTTTCCGAAATGATACATAATCCTTATGTTATTTACTAAAATTGTTTTTTACTATGAGGGAGGGGGGAAGGGCGGGGGTAATGTAAACCACTGAATTAAATTGGGGTGGCTTAATAGACATACGTGCCTAAGTTATTCTGAATAATATATTACATGATCCATGTGTTTTAAATAATTTTACGCTTTAAATCTGCATGAAATTTTTCAGTACAACGTAAAATGAAAAATTAGTAAATGAAATGTTAATTAAATTACTTGAAATTTTTATCAAGCGCGTAGTTTGTATCCTAAATAACTTAAAGCAGAGTATCGATTAACTTAGTAAAATTTGACTTTAGTATATAGTTACTATTATCAATTAAAAATAATAGTGTTTGACAAATAAAATTATTTCATGCACGTATAAAAATGACCTAAATGACCTTAATAACCCGACGACCGGGTCATTGTTTGATGGTAAGATAAATTTGTCATCATTGCTTATAGTTAATTATGTAATTTTTTTTTTTTTTAATGTATAAAATGTCAATTAGAAATATTTACGCACCAAGTGAAAATGTTTTCCATTTAATAGTGTTACAATAATTTGTGGGGGACATGCAGGGTCGCACGGTCATCAGGGTTCGATCGTAATTAATTTACCGAATTTGGATGGTTTCACAAAAAAAGCTTAAATCGATATATTTAAGCAGGAAAGAGAGGAATTTTAATCGTGTGAAACTGTTGGAATTTCAATCGAGGGTATGTTTCATCGTAACTGGATAGTGCCTGAACGATATACTTGTTCTGTGCTAAATTAGTATTAAATATGTTATAAAAATCAGCATATAATGCACTGATTGATAAATTAAAATCACATGGGATCTTTGCTAACAAAACCACCCTTCGAGAATTTCTGATCGGAAAAACTTAGGCTAGAGTACCACTTCTTACTTATATGTAAATCATATTTTACCTTTATTGAATAGACAGACTATTTAATTAACTATTGCATCAATGAAGGCAAAAGACAATTTACATATAAATAAAAACTGGTACTCTAGCCAAAGTTTTTCCGAATCAGAATTTAAATGCTTATAGTCGTTTCAAAGTGTTCATTGAAGCCTTAACTCGAATTGAAGTATCCAGAAACTCGAAATCTTGAACCTTTTTAATTACAGAGAGATCGGAATTAAAAATTAGTCTCCCAAATTTTTTTAACTAACAAAAAGATTATACCGAGTGTTTCAAAAGTTCCACCAAAAGTCACTTTTTTTTAAGTGACCTCATATATAGAGTTACAATGATTATATAAATATTTATATTTGCATAAATAATCTATATGTGAGGTCACTTAAACAACGGGAACCTTTGAAACACCCAGTATAATCAATTAGCTGATTAATCAATATTAAATTAGAAATCATTCAACTAACAAATTGTTGCTTTTAATTGATCGATCAGATAACTGATTATATAATAGGAAGTGCGTTTATTGCGTAATTTCTTTTTTATTAGAATACCAAATTCAACCAGCTGACTAGTGGATTAAAAAAATTTCGGCTAAAAAACAAATGGCAGTGCACGATGACTAAGATAAATAAATACCTTATTAAATTTGACGCCAGTTAGGCGTTTAATATTTGTGATAATAACTTTTAGGCAACATAATCGGGGGATTGTGGTGAGTTTACCAACTGGGAAGGATCTACTTTTATGAGTAGTCAAAAATAAGCCATGGTGTGATTGCTTTTATTGCTACAGTAATATTTAATAAGTCACATATTAGTATTTGCTCTAGAATGTTAATTGATTGATTTTTGGATATACCATAGTGATTCCTGAAAAAATCGACGTCCAAATGATAGGTTTAAATTGATAGCGCACAGTATTTATTGAAATTTGCTTTTGACAACCATGTTTTAATATGTTGAGTACCACAATTAGCACTATGACTTTGAAGAGCCTTGCCATTTCTTCAAAGAAATTATCATATAAATTCATATCTTCGGTATTTGTTTTTCATCGACGTGAATCCACAAATTTCTGATAGTCGAATTCCATAACATAATAATACTATTACCAATTAATGCATAATTTCCTGCACACCAATAATAGTAGATATGCGTTAGAACAGCATTCTGAGAGAACGGTAACCATAATTTTTCATAGCGTTACATTAAAATACAGCCAAAAAATTAATTTCCAGTGTATAGCCTGAACATTCTGGACTGTTGGGCCATAAAATCGGACCAATTTGATTCGTCGGTCTACATTACCTCTCCCTCCATTTACTATCCTCCCTCACTCTTTGATAAAAAATTAGGGTAAATGTATTTGCTTGCGGAACATTTAGAAACTTTTTGAAATAATATTTAAAACTTCTTCCCTCCCATTGAAAGGGGAGGATCAAATTGGCCTGGCAAAAATAATCGATATCTAACTATTGCGGTGGGGGGTTTTTTTTTTTTGATTCATTCTCCCTTAATTAAGTCACTCATGTTTCCTGACATAAATCGATAGCGTGGATGCAAAAGCCTATTTGGTACTTTAATTCTTCACAGATTTATTCTTCACAATAATAATTCCGAATTCTGTTGCAAATTGATATTTTGAACGATTGAAATTTATTGAGCAAAAATTGATGCAGTTTTTGAAGAGAATGAATTACTAATAGGGAACAGGAAATTGGTGAATTTTTTAATTGCTTAAATTCCTGCGAAGGATTTACAGTAGCAATTTAAAGAATAGAATTAAAAACAAAACCAAGAGACTTTATAAAAAACACATACCAAATTTGTAAACGATTATTAAAGCTTATATTATGAATCTTTTAAAGGGTTTCAGAATTTCTGATCTAACAAAAAATAAAATTCCACAATATTCATATTTCATTGATGATTGTTGGTAAATTAGTAAAGTTTCGCCTATACATGGGTGTCTAAATTACTCCTCTTAATAAAAAATTATTTCGACATTAAGCCTGTCGAAATTAATTTTTCTTGGTGGCGAAATTAATTTACATAGTTGTCGAAATTTTTAGTGAAATTATTTGAATTCTTATGCCAAAATACATTAGATATTATGGTTACTTTGTGGAACTCATAAAAAAATTAGCAATGTCGAAATATTTGTCGAAAATGCTTTTTTTAAAAAATAATTTAGAAACCCATGTAAAGTTTCGCCTTTTTGACAGCTCGTTCACCAATAGCATTTTACTGAACGTTCATAATACCAATATTCAAATATTATGATTCTTATGTTTGTCAGTGAAATAGCTGCCGTTCTCGAAAAATTATAGGATACGTATTATTTCATCGACGATCACTTCACCAAGCACCCATCGCACGGGTTAGGAATAATATTGATCAATAATTATTAATCGTTAAATATTAATTATCGCTCTGTGTGATGGAGTGTTCGGTGAAGTGATTGTTGGTGAATAATACGTATCCGAAATTATAAAAAGCAAAGTTGGACCCATACCGTTGAGGAAATATGTGTCAGATAGGCGTACTAAATTCAGTGCAACCAGAAAAATGGTGAAGAATACCAACTAGTGAAGTATATGATATCTGGATTTTCTTTCATATAATATAAATACACATAGTTCACTTTAGCGATTTGATTTGCTGACGAAATGATTGGAAAAAATTAGTATACAGTAAAACCTTCATAAGTACACCCTCTATAAGTGCACACCTTCTCTAAATGCACGCTTAAATTCAGACCCAAATATATACATGACGTTTATAACTGCGGGTCTGCCTTATTTTATCGACACTCATTTCATAGACACAAACTTCACCGACACTTAGTTCATCATTTACAGCTATTTTCATAATTTCTGGAACACCTACTCGTTACCCGAAATCGTTTTGGTCATTCGGTATATTATCTAACTCTCCGGAAACTACATCGCTGTCTTCAGACCTTCATTCCAGAGGCAGCAAAGTAATTTCCGGAGAGTTAGATAATTTACCGAATGACCAAAACGATTTCGGATAACGAGTAGG
>CAJVQA010000126.1:0-43017 GCA_910591915.1 Cetraspora pellucida
TTTGGTTAAGTGAGAAAAAACATTGAGATTGGCCGCAATTTTATTACCATTAGAACAAAAATTTATTAAATTGGGGCAATTACTTATATCCAAATTGGTTAATTGATTATCATAAGCAATTATTTTCTGTAAATTAGGGCAATTGGTAATAGTTAATACAGTAAGATTATTCTTACCACAATTTAAATAATTTAGTTGCGGACAATTGCGGAGGTGGAGTCGGGTTAATTCGTTAAAAATTATAATTATTTCCTCTAATTTAGGAAAATCAACAATAGATAGTTTGCCCGTGAGTTTTGCTAAATTTCCCTCAATTTTTTTAATTTTTTCCTTATTCGGATAATTTTTATCCAATCATTCTTGGGTGTTTAGCATGATGTAAATATTATTTATTATTTTAATTTATTTTGTTTTCGTTTTTTCCACCAGAAGATGACAAACTTTGGGAACCTGTTATCTCGTAATTTTCGGAGGAAAAGAACCACGCCATTATACCAGAATATTGTAGTGGTCGTATGGGGCTCTCAGCACTACCAAGACGACCATAAACAAAATTCCGGCCGGTTGCCTCCCCCCTCGCTAGCTCGGGCTGTAAAATATACTCGCCCACTAAATTTATTTCTTCTCTTATTTGTTCCAAGTAGAAACTAACATGTCCTCTTCTCCGTTGCTCATCAATGATATAACCTTCATTATCGACCATTATGTTATTGTCAGAACCAGAAATAGTATAAGATTGCTTTCGGGCTTGTAAATGACAAGCATTAAAAATTACTCAACCTTTCTCACTATTGATTTCACTAATTTCTTTCATTTTATCGTAACTTAAACTCGTTAAACTACGCAAATAATCATCGCTAAATCTTTTTAGTAATTCTTTATACACTATGTTAAATTATTTATTTTAGTTTCCCCAACGAAGATGATAACTATGTATGCTATCAATGATATCATTTCACATTGTCAGAGCCAAAAATCAAAGAGAATAATTGTCTTTGTTGTAATTGGTAAAAAGTGTATTGTTGATTAATTTAATGGCAACATTACCACAATTCCGCATAGTTCGCAACCCTAATTTTTTTTAGTGGAGTTAGCGGAGATTAAGAAATTTAGCGTTCTTAATATGTTTCTAAAAATTATTCACTGACTAAAACACTCTCTTCTTGTCTTTGGAAAGCCACAATTTGGTCGTTGATTTGAAAATCGCTAAATCCTTTCAACACAATCCCGCATTCTTGACCACTCGTAACTTCTTTAATTGTTACTTTATTACTTTCGAGACTACGAATTGAACCAGTAAACAGCGATTTTTCGTTCCGAAAAACATGAACTAAGTTATTACGGGCAATCTTACCGCTTATTACTTGACAACCCGCAATCTTCCCAATCTTAGAAAAATAGAAAACTTGACTAACCTGAGCCGCTCCTTTTATTTTTTCCACCACCTTTTTTTCTCGTTGTTGATTTCGTTGGATTATTTTTAACTTATCAGTAATTTCGTAGATAATTTTGCTACTAAAAAAAGGGAGATGGTTTTCCCGGAAAATTTTTTCTTGGGCTGCTGAAAATTGATAACCAAAAGCCAAAATAATACTCTGAGTAATTTTGGCTAAACTTAATACCGAATCAGTTAATTTTCCGACCACTGAATGAACCACGGAAAAATTGTTAGTGTTTTTAACCAGATTTCTCACAACTTCCAGACTATTTTGACTATCAGCCAGTAAAATCAAGTTAACATTCTTTTTTTCTCCTTGGGCGGAGAAAATTGATTTTTCATTCCCTATTTTTCAATTAGTTAATTCCTTTTCAAGTTCTTTTTTGGTTTTTTTATCTTCAATTACCAGAAATTTGTCTCCTAACTCAGCGGGAAAATTACAACCCACTAGCCGGACTAAGTCGCCCGGAAAAGCCTGGCTCAACTTCCGTCCCGTCAGATCGAAAATTATTTTGGCTGAACCTAATTTTCCGTTGAGAAAAATTTCGTTTTTCTCTTGCAAACACCCTCCTTGAATTAGTAATTCAGTCAACATGGTTCCGGCTTGGGGATGAGGATAACTATTAATCACTACACCGCTGGCCGGACGCTGCCAATTGGTTTTATAGTCGGCTAAAAGAAGAATGTTTTCACAAAGATGTTCTAAATCCTCCTTTTTTTTAACACTACCGGAAATAACTATTGTTTCGCCACCTCAGTCAAGAGGTCTTAATTCCTTTTCTTGTAATTGTGCTTTAATTTTGTTTAAAATCCCTTCGTTGTCCGTTTCTGCTGGTTTTTTATGATTAATGAAAACAATAACTGGTAAATGATACTCATGCAGATAAGTAATAATCTCGTTGGTTTGCGGCATTATTCCCTCACTAGCGCTAATTACCAAAACTGCTAGGTCCGTCAGAGAAATTCCTTGCTGACACAATTGTATAAAATCACTGTGACCCGGCGTGTCCACAAAAATAATTTTTTTTTGGTGAAAAGTAACGGGCGAAACAGTAATTTTTTGGGTTATTCCTCCCACCTCTTTCTCTTGTAAATGAGTGTTGCGAATAGTGTCTAACAAAGTAGTTTTGCCATGGTCAATATGCCCCATGATACTGACAATTGGCGGGCGCTCACTTAACTGTGCCTCTTTATCAATCTCAATTAAATATTCCGTAATGATTTCTCGTCAATTTATTCCTTTTTTTTTTTCCAATTTAATTCCGGCATTGCGACAATAGTCTTCTAGTCAATCTCGGGGCAAGAATTGATTTTTTCCTACTACTTTGTCTTGCTTTCAAAAATAATTAATGATTTCACTAGCATTTTTTTTCAAAATAGTGCTTAATTCCGCAACGCTTATTTTTTCCGTGGTATAATAGAGGCAATTATTGCGAAATTCATTAGTATTAGCAGTTAGTTTTTGGCGAATGATATCAAGTAAGAAAGGATTACTCATAAGTTTTTTTACTATTTTTTTATTTGTAAGTGAGTTTTTTAGTTAAGGCAGCAACAAAACGGCGTCTAGATACTCACAGCAAAAAAGATATTTTTTAATTGCGACTTTGATTTATTTTTTGAACTTTCCCTTAAATACTTTTATTCGTAATTGAGAACATATTTATTGCTTTCTATTGTAAAGAGGAGGAAGTAGTAGTTCTAGCTAAAAAATTCAAGTCAATTTTTTATGATTTTTTTTGACAAAACTGACCGATTAACTGAATGACTGGTTCTCATAAATCAATTTCAAAGGTGTTTTTTTTTCTTTGCAAAACCATAACAATTCTTTCCAAACCTGCTCCCACGTCAACGCATTTTTGGGCCAGAGATAAATATTCGGTCTCTTTATGGTAAAATTCGGGAAAAACAATATTACAAATTTCAATAAATCTTTTGTTATCCAAGTCATCAACACTTTTTGGCAGCCCTTGCTCGCTTTGGAAATCGTAAAAAATTTCGCTATTGGGGCCGCACGGTCCATCGCCCATGTCTCAAAAATTAGTTTTTTTGCTGCCAAAAAGCACATGATTTTCTACCATGCCTCTTTGTTTTTTTCAAACTTCCCAACTTATTTCATCATTTTCTCACACAGTAATAAAAAGATTTTGCGGACTTATATTTAGCCATTCTGGCGAAGTAAATCACTCCCAGACAATCGGAATAACCTCGGCTTTGAAATTTCCCCCAATTGAAAAACAGCCCAACATTTCAAAGCAAGTTTGATGATAAGAATATTGGTTAATTTGTTGAATGTCGTCCGTGCGGATTACTCGTTGACAATTAACCAGATTGCGACTAGGAGCCAAATCAGGATTGTTAAAATACTTTTTCAAAGTTGCTACCCCTGAATTAATTCAGAGTAAAGAGGGGTCGTTATGCGGAATAAGTGAAGACGGTTCTAATAAACAATAGCCTTTTGATTGAAAAATTTCTAGTCAACTTTTTCTCACTCAATCAGTAGTAAATTTAGTTTTTTGCTCCATTATCTTACTTTTTTAATGTCTTTTTATGGCGTCATTGCGATAGGACAAATTTATTGAGCAAAGTAGAGCGTCCATCACCAAAAAAAAAAAAAATCAAATTTGGTAAAATAAAAATAATTATATCTATGTCAGAACCGTATGAAGATGAATTTTCTTACACATTAACAGGAGAGGGAAAACGAAGTCGCTATCATACCACGGTAACTGATGAGAGCGAAGAATCCGAAGTTCAAGAAACAATTTCAGAAAATTCAGAAAGAACTGACAATAGTTCTCAAATCTTCTCAAAAAATATTATTCCAAAAAGAAAGAGATTGTCCGGGTTTTGAATGCTAGGAGTAATTTTATTAGTAATGTTTGTTGTTATCGCTACGGTTTTGGTTCTATGAAGAAAGAAAAAAATCTCCCTCAAAAAAAGTCAATAGAAACAGAATTTCGCTCTAATTTTTTATTACTATATAATTGTTTTACTGATATTAAGCGATTAGTAGTTATCCTTATGATAGACCTAAATTCGCCGAAAATTATTCTTTAAATTTAGATAGAAGTCTAAAAAGCATTCTAATAATGTCGGATACTAATCAAGTTCGTGACCACCGCAAAATTGCCCAAGAGTTAGACTTATATATTTTGGATGAAAAGGCGGGGCAAGGTTTACCAATTTTGTTGCCCAACTGTGTAACAATCCGTAATCAAATACAAAAATTTTTGCAGCGGAAACAAAAAGAATTCGGTTTTCAAGAAGTAATTACCCCAATTTTGGGCACTGAATACTTATATGAGACTAGCGAGCATTTAAAGCATTATCGCGATTATATGTTTCCGAATTTTGGTCGTGATAACGAAACTTTTCGTTTGCGCCCTATGACCTGTCCTCATCATTGCTTAATTTATCGGCAAAAACCTCGCTCTTACCGAGATTTACCTTGGCGTCTTTGCGAAAATTCTTTCCTGTATCGTTACGAAGCCTCCGGGGCTTTAAAAGGTTTAGAAAGGGCTCGCTGAATGGAATTGGCTGACCACCACGTTTTTGTTAATCCCGAACAATTGAAAGAAGAATTAAAAAAAAATTATCATTATGTTATCGACATTTTATCAGTCTTCAACTTTCCAATTTCCCGTTTGGTTTGTTCACTACACGACCCTGATAGTCCTAGGAAATATCATTCTAACGAGGAGTTGTGAAGCTATTCAGAAACGCTTTTAAAAGAGGCCTTAACCGAATTAGGACTAAATTATATTGTTCTAAAAGGAGAAGCGGCGTTTTACGGTCCCAAATTGGATTTAGAAATAGAAGCGGCTGATGGTAAAAATATCACCATTGCCACGATACAGTTAGATTTTGTTCTACCTCTAAAATTTAACTTGAAGTATATAAATAAGAGGCAAGAATTAATCACACCAGTTATTATTCACCAGTCTCCAATCGGCACCTATCAAAGATTTATTGCCTTACTATTGGAAAAAACCGACGGAAGATTGCCTTTTTGACTAGCACCTTGTCAAGCGGCTATTTTACCTTTGAATGAAACCAAAGAAGTAAAAAATTACTGCGAAAATCTTAGTCAAGTTTTAAATCACACAGAGATAAGAGTAAAAATATTCGGCGAAAAATCCCTTAATTACCGTATTCGGCAAATACACAAAAAAAAAATCCCTTATTATTTAGTAATTGGTCATGAGGAACTCTTAACCAAAAAACTAAAACTAATTTCTGCTTATTTTCCTAACAAGGTCAGCGAGCTAAGTGAAAAAGAATTAGTAGAAAAATTCCGGTCTGAAAAAGAAAAATAAAATGACATAAATACCGGTAGTCATTAAAAAAAGAATTAATTGTATTATTCCCTTACTTTATTCTTATCAAATTTATAAGGTTTAAATGTTAGTATTAATGTTTTTACTTCCTCACCTTTTACTTTTTCGGTTCTTCATTGTATTTCCTCACCACCTTCTACTTTTGGTGATTCCATTTCATAACCTCGCGGTGTTTCTCGGGCTTGTAGCAAGAATCCAACTTCTCTGGCTTCTTTTTCATTATTAAACACATAATCGTCATCGGGTTCTGGTGTTTCATACCAATCATATTCTTCGGAAATAGCTCTTATTTTGTCCTTAGTGGCTTCTATTAATATAAAAGTCAGTTCTTTTGGGTTAAAGAAATCTAATAATTTGTTAGTAAATTCAACTCTTCCCAGAGTTAATTTTTCCAAAGCTCTTTTTATTTTAGCTTGATTTTTTTCTTCTTTTTCTTTTTTCAATTTTCCCTCTAATTCTTCTTTTCTTTTTTTCTTGCTGGGCAACATTGTAAACAATTTGTCTGGGTCTAAGGATTCTTTAATAAACTTTATCAGTATTAGGTTAAGATATCTGTTTCCATCTTTTGGTTCGATTGGCGGCAATGGTTCGGGAATGCTGTAAAAATTAACTAATTTTTTCACTAACTCCTTGGAAATTTTGTTAATGCTGTCTTTCTTTAATTCAGTTTGTAATTCTTTGGAAGAAACATCTTTACCAATCAAAACATACTTGCCTTCTTTTTGGGGAGGAACCAACGACATTCAAACTGGGGCTAGATAATCCTTTTCGCGAGCAGCTCGTCCTCTTTCTTGTAATAAATCATCGAAAGGACTATTTTGGTCTGATATTTCACTATATACCCATCTCCCATCCTTCTCCACTACTATTTTTCTCTTTGAAACCCCAGTTGATATCACGTTAACATCACCGAAAGAAAAACCTACCGAGTAATCACGACTAGCAATAACCACTAATGGTGCCTCCATGCTTTTCACTATGTCAGTAGCATAGTCTTTTACCGCCTCATTTAGCATTAAAACTTTGGTTTTAGATTGCAACTCTTTTAATTCGGGTCAGAATTCCTTCCAAGTAAGATCCTTATCATTTTTTTTATTTGGTTTATCAACGAATAGGATTATTTTTTTCCTAAATATGTCGGGAGAGGCCGAAGCAAGCTCTTTGAAATCTGATACCCAGTAGTCAGTAATATTTCCCGTTAAGCGACGGGAAGTAGGAACGTCAGTGAAAGTAGCCGACATTTGAACTATTTTGAAGCGACGAATTTTTTTGTTACTTAGCAAACCGTCGATTAAAGCTCGATAACAAGGTAAATCGGTATGAGCTTCGTCAAACAATACCACGTCTTTTATTCAAGAATTACCCTCCCCATCTTTCTTTTCGTTAACGAGGGCATCTAAAAATTCCCATCAAGTAAAAACATTTATTAATTTACTTGGTCCGTTATCAACAATTTCGTATTTGCCTAGCTGTTGTTTAGTTTTTGGGTCAATTATCTGCTGATTTTTTTCATCAAACTGAGCGGTATGATAGCCACCACAAAAAACACAAACAGTTACTTTTTTTTCTTTATCAGGCACCTCATTTCCTTCTTCATCTTTTTTCACATCTTTTCCGAGCGGCAACCACTCGGTATGAGCTTTCTTTACTGATCCCTTTAATGAAGAATAAGGAACTACTAAGGTAACCCCGAGGTTTTTCTTATTTATTATGTCTTCTTTCCCCCTTTTTTGTTTTTTTAGTATTTCTTCGAATTTTTGACTTTCATAAATGTTTTCCAAGGTTTTGAGTTTACCTTGACTTGTTATGTCTTCATAAACTTCATCCAACTCTTCTCAACTAAGTCCCAAGTGTGACAAAAACGCCACACATCTCGTGTAAAAAGTTGATTTGCCGGTTCCTGTTCCTAACATTGTTTTTTTCTCTTCGGGGTTGGCCGGACAAAAAACATTATTGTAAGGAGAGCCAATTTTCTTGCCGTTTTTGTCCTGAGGTTGGAGTATTGCTGTTTTACCTCTAATCCATTGGATTGGGGTATAGTCATCATTAAGAGTTCGTGCTCCAAATTCGTAGGTTTTATAACCGTTGGGGTTATTAACTACATCGGATTTTAACCATTGCTTCAATGCCTTATTAAGTAGTTCGAAAGTTGGTGCATTAGCTTCATAATCAGCTTTTAATTCACTTTCAGTAAATGTATGCTCAAATTCTTCCTTTTGTAAGTTGAATTGGTCATCACCGGTTTTTATTCTCTTTAGTGCTTCCTCGACAGCCGACATCCTTTTCAAAATTTTCATTATCATTGCCGTGTTTATGGAAGGTGTTGGCGGGAGAGGAGCGGCGTTTTTATCAACTTTTTCTCGCAAAGCTTTTAATTCTTCTGCAAAGCTATTAGCTCATGTCTTATCATTGGCTAGATCATCAAAAGTTTTTCCTAACATGGCTGTTATAGGTGTTTTGGGAGCTGATTCTTTTTTATCACTCTCGCTCTGGTCTGTTGCTTTCTCCTTGTTTTCTTTACTAGTTTCTATGGGGCTATCTGTCACTTCTTCATTCCCATTTTTTACTTCCTCGTCTGATTTTTTTATTTCTTCTTTAACTATTTCCTCATCCACTTTTTCTTCTCTTGATGCGGATGATACGGGCTTGCTTGTTTTATCGTCCTTTTTCTCTGCTTCTATTTCTACATCTCCCACTTCCTTTATTAATTCGGCAATTTTCGCTTCTACCTCGCTCTTTTTATTTTCTCAGGCTTTCCTTTCGGCTTTATCGACTTTCTTTTTATCCCTAATTTTCTTTAAATCCTCTAATTGTTCCCTTTGAAATTCCTTTGTTTTTGCGTCTCTATCCTCATCATTTTCCTCAACAGAGATTTCCTTTTTTAGAACTTCTTCGATTTTTGTTTCCTGTGTCGTGATTTCTTTTTCGCTGACTGGATTTTCAAGTCTGATTGTTTCACGAAATTTCTCGGTTCATTCGGGCTTGACATTATCGACAATAACATAACTCCCACCGACGCCACCGACTGTTCCTCCTACTCAAATCGTCACCTTTACCCAACTTTTTAGTTTGGAAACTTTTTCGAAAACTTTCATTGTTATTTTTTATATTATATTTTTAAATATTTCTTGATTTAATTAAAATATAATTTTTTTTATTTATGTTTTCCGTTGTTAGATAATGTGGTTGAAAAAAGAGGATAGTTAATTCGGTAGTAAGCCAAAATTCCCACCATAGCCGCATTATCCGTGCAGTATTTTTTCTCGGGAACAAATAACTTAACTGCGGGACATTTCTCTGCCAAAAATTTTTTCAGATAACTAACAATGAACTGGTTAGCAACTACCCCTCCTCCCAGGACTAAACTAGCAAATCTTTGACGCTCCAATGCTTTTTCAATTTTTCTAACTAGTATTTTTGCTAACGTATATTGTAAAGAACAAGCCAAGTCGGGGATATTTAACTTTTCTCCTTCTTTTTCAATTAGTCGTCGCACCGCACTTTTTAGACCACTAAAACTAAAATCTAAACTGTGGTTGTTTTTAGGTAAAGGCAATTGATAAGTATCTTTGCCGGTTAAGGCTAGTTGTTCGATAATTGGTCCTCCGGGATACGAATATCCTAATAAAACGGCTGACTTATCTAAGCATTCGCCAATCGCATCATCGCAAGTTTCTCCCAAGAGGAAAAAAGCACCGTGCTTATCCACTTGGTAAAGTTGCGTGTGTCCCCCGCTAATAATCAGAGTCAGGACCGGAAATTCCCACTCGGTTTTTTTTTCTAGCAGACTCGCATAAGCGTGTGCTTCGAGATGGTTACATTTAATTAGCGGTTTGTTAAGATAGAAAGAAAGAGTTTCGGCTACTATTTTGCCAATTTGGAGACAAATAATCAAGCCCGGTTTCTCTGTATAGGCAATATAATCAATATTTTTCGGAGCGATTTGGGCCGCTGCTAAGGCTTGTTGTAAAACTTCTTGGATATGGGCTAAATGTAATTTCGCTGCTAAACTAGGCATCACCCCGCCATACTTTTGTTGTTCTAATACTTGGGAAACAGTAATATTACTGAGGACTTTCTTATCCCGCAAAACGGCAATACTGGTTTCATCACAACTAGTTTCAATAGCCAAAATAAGCACAATATTTTAAATTTTGATTTCTCAAAAAATATTATTCATTGATTATCTAGCGTTTTAGCATTTCTTCACACTCATCACTAGTATTCACAATAAAATCTAGATTTTAATTTTTCTGGAAAAATCAGTAAAATAATATATGATAAAAGGAAATAAAGGAGAGGGAGAAAAATCAATTCCAAGAAGGCCAGAAAAAGACGGCAGAAAAGAGAATTTTAAGGAAGCGGCTCGCAAAATCCAAGTCGTTCTGGACCAATTGTGAAGTGTCGGCGAGGACGCGACAGGAGCATCGGTAATTTCGCCAATTGAGAAATTAGAGAAATTAATTGACCAATATTGAGAACAAAGGGCAGAAGGAGAGGAGGGGGCTATATTTTTTGATTTCTTAAATGTTATCTTGGGAATAGTCGAGGGGACAACCACAAAAATTAGGGAGGGAATACGCCAACAGCGAAACCGAATCACTGTTTTAGAACAAACGATAGAGGACTTAAAAAAAGAAAATCGAGAATCTGGGGAAGAAGAGGACCAAGTTAGTGGATTAATGATAGTTAAAACTGCGGAACCGATTTACATCTCGCCCATGACTAGTCCGAGACTTGGCGCTACCCACTTCGCGTCTTTCCAAACCTTAAAAAAATCCCGTTCTAGTTTGACTTTGTCTTCTCCCGCCCACCAAGACTTTTCTCTGACCCGAAATCGCAGTAGTAGTATTGGTGAGAGGATAGGAAAAGCAGACAGGGACTTTGAAAAACATTGGGAAGAAAAAATAAGAGCAATTACTTTTGACAAAGACCAGGTGATATCTAAATTAGAGGCAAAAATCAACGGCTTGGAGTCCGCCCAAAAAAATTGAGAAGAAGATAAGAAAAATTGAGAAGAAGATAAGAAAAATTGAGAAGAAGATAAGAAAAATTGAGAAGAAGATAAGAAAAATTTGGTTCAAGAGTCCCGAAATACCGAGGCCGAATTAAGAACCAAATTAAAGGAAATTCGGGGAAAAGACAGTGAACTACAAGAAAAAGAGGGGCAAGTAAGAAAATTAAGAAGTATTGTTGATAAACAGACAAAAGAAAAGCAAGAATTGAGTGAAGCAAATTATTCATTAAAGGATAATAATCTTCGTCTTATCAAAGAAATAGTAGAAAAAAAAGAAGAGTTGGCCGTCTTGCGAGTCGATAATGAAGAATGAGAAAAAGATGCATACCATTGATGTGCTAGATTTCAAGAAGCAGAACAAATCATAATTAATTATCAGCAACAATTAGAAGCAGAACAAAGTCATAATATTTTTTCGTTGGAACTAGAAAATATTGCTCCCAAGCCCGAAAATCCGGCTCCGAGCCATACTCTCTTGGAGGAATTAGAAACAGCCCAAGAAAAATTGCCAGAAAATGAAAACGACAAAATAGCCGTAATTAAAGAAACCCTAATTGATAATTACCGACTTGACGAAGAAGAAAAAAAGCGGTTAATGAGTGCGGAAAATGACTGGACGAAAATCACAAGAATAATAGTTGATATTCAATTAAAGCGATTTAAACGACGCATAAAAAATTCTCTTTCTACTCCTTGTCCGAGCGAGACTACGGTGCCCTCACCAGCTAGTAGTTCCGCCTCTTGTTTTAGTGAACCAATTATCGGCACTGGGTGATTAGCCATGACGCCGGAAATTACGACGCCGCGAGAGAGAAGGGATAGTTATTTTAGCCTTTTTCCCAGTCTTTCCCGAATTACCACTAATGAAAGCACTTGCTCGGCTTGTGGAAAAATCCGGTTCGAAGACGAGGATAAAGATAAACAAGAGGAACTAGAAAATTTGCAGGAAGAAAAAGACAAATTGACAGAAGAAAATTGGAAATTAAAGAGAGAAAATAGAAGATTAAAAAATGAATCGGGTAGTTTTGAAATAAAAAACGGAGAATTAAAAAAACAAGTTGCGGAAATTATTCCTAAATTAGAGAGTAACGGTGATGCATTAAAAGAAGTATCATCAGAAAAAGTAGCCATGGAAGCAGAATTGAAAAAAGTTAAAGAAGAGAAAGAGAAAATTGAAGAAGAAAAAGCCAAAATCGAAGAGCAATTAAAAAAAAGCCGAGAAAAAAATAGCGAGCAAGCATTAGAATTAGAGCGTCGTAATAAAATAATTATCCGACAAGGAGTAACGATGTGCTTTTTAACTGCGTTGTCTCTCTCTCTCTCTCTCTCTCTCTTATTCACGTATTGAAAAAATTCAGGGCAAAAGTTAAAGCCGGTAATTAAAAAAATCGTTTAAGGATGTTAGTTATTTTCTCATCTCCACAAAGGAATTTTATAAATTCAAATTTGCCTAATAGCCAAAAACAAAAATAATAAAATCACTAGGAAAAGGGCTAATTTAACTTTTCATCTTTTCTTAATTCATTTTCCCCAAGTTCATTTTTCTTTAATGATTGGTTCTTGTGGCTTTTCCTCTTCTAGTTCTCATTCTTCTTGGCTTGATGTTTGTAATCAAGTAAAGAAGAATGAGACTTGGAGAATGAAGAACCGCAAGAACCAAAATCTCCTTTTGGAGAAAATTGAACCTTTGCTTTTGATTTGAGAAAATGAGCACAAAAGAACTGAAAAGGCAAATTAGCACTTTCGCTGGTAATTTTGACTCTTTTTGTTTCGTTAGTGAGAGGGACACGAAATTGGCTTAAAAATTAAAACCTCTTTTTCAACAAAAAAATTGATTACTGAATTGCTTAAAAATTTACCATGAAGCCTTCTTAAAACCAGGCAAGCGGCCTTGATAAATATACTGGCGAAGATGAATACCACATAACTGAAATTCCCGAAAAACGCGACGAATTCTCCCACATTCTAAACAGTAAGTATATTTTTGACACTTATATTTAAATTTTTTTTTTATCTTTCTCATACTTATTTACTTATTTTGTAAACTGCAAATTTCATTATACTGTTTTTTGTAACTTAAAATAGTTTTTATCTGGTGAAAAATTTTTCTCCTCCATTTTTCCTTTAAACAATTCCCTTGACTTTAAAAAAAATTACTTTAATTTGGTAGATCTGGGAGGAATTGAACCTCCAACCTTCCGGTTATGAGCCGGGTGCTCTAACCAGTTGAGCTACAGATCCCTTGGTGGATCTGATCGGAATTGAACCGATGACCTCCTGTGTGCAAAACAGACGCTCTACCGACTAAGCTACAGACCCTAACTTTAAACTATTATACATTTTGAAAGAAGACTCCTGCCAAATGGTCGGAAAGGCAGGAATCGAACCTGCACCTCATGGTCCCAAACCACGGGTTCTACCACTAAACTACCTTCCGGTTTCTTTTAAACTTTACTAGAAAAACTAATTCTTGTTAATTAGTAATTATTTTTTAACCTGGATTCTTAAAAAATATTTTGTATCACTAGGTAAATCCTAAGTAAAAATATATAACAACAATGTCAACTACGAAAAAAAGAGTGATAAAGAAAAACATTATTTCTGATATTCGAAATAACTTTCAAAATTCCCAAGCCGTTATTTTTTACAATTTTCATCAAGTAGAAAACGAGGAGATTTTCCAACTTAAAAAAGAGTTAAAAAAAGTGGGAGGTTATTGAAAAGTTTACAAAAACAACTTGGTGAAAAAGGCTTTACCAACACTTTCTTTGTCATTAAAGCAAAACAATGCCTTAATTTTTTGTCAAGAAGATGGGCATAAGCCTCTTAATATTTTAGCCCAATTTAACAAGGAATATCCTAGTATCAAAAGGTTTCAAGGGGGAATTTATAATCAAATTTTAGTTGATAATATTCTTTTGGAAAGATGAGCCACTTTGCCGAACAAAGAAGTGTTAATAAGCACTTTATGTTATTATCTTAATTGACAAGTTCGTCGTTTAGTCAATATTTTAGGAAAAATTGGGTTAGAAGTCGAGCAGTAATGAACATTTTTCCGTTCCTAGATTACGCACTGGTTTAGTAATGGCATACAATCTTGTAACGCTATTCATATGTAAAAATTGTAAAATGATAACAAGAAGAAAATTTTTCCTCTTCCGTCAAGCGTTTCGGTCTTCTCACTATTTCCTTTGTGTTAATGAGAAAAACTATTAAGCACAATTTCTCTTCCTATTGTTCGACTAGGATAATTGACTATTAATTAGCCTGAATATCATTAAGCAACTCGTCACGAAAAGCATAGAAAAATGTAAGTGTTTTTGAAAACCGGATTATATTTAAAGATAAAAGGATATAATTATTAACATATATCGTGTTAAGTATTAGATTTGAGATAAAAGGCAAGCAATATTGCTATTTTCCCGAAAATAAAGAACAGATTTTTCGCATTGATTATCAAAAGAATACTAAAAAAGGCGATGAGATTATTTTTGATAAAATTTTGAGCCGCGATAATGAGTTTGGGCAACCATACTTATCTAACGTTCAGTTAATTGGAGAAGTGTTGAAACATGGTTTAAACAAAAAAATAGTAGTGATGAAATACAAACCGAAGAAGAGATACAAGAAAAAAATGGGGCATCGGCAACAATATACGGAAGTAAAAATTATTTCAGTGCGAGAATAGTGAAAAGAATATTAACCATTGACCCCAGTGGCACTGGCACAACGGGGATTTTTTTTCGGACTGGCTCTAACCAGGAATTTTATGATTTTTACGACAAAGATTGAGAAGAACATTTAAAATTTCTCGTGGCTTTTATCCGGGAAAAACAACCTCAAATTATTATTTATGAACATACTAATTATGTGAATTTACACGGTAAGGACATGACCTTTCTCTTCAAACTTTTCGGGGGGATAAAAACATTATCTTACGTTTTTGACTTCCTAGAAAAAGTGGATTGCTTGCCCGTTCACCAGGTAAAAAGTCTAAAAAATAAAATTTATCAAAAAACTAAGCAGATAGAAGGATTAATCTACAAAATTGGTCGGGGCGGAGGTTGAATATACCGCGACCAACGCTTATCACTTCATAAATTAGATGCGTTGTTATTATATCATTTGTGAGAAGAAAAAAACCCCTCTTTGCTCTGCTAAACCCCCCAACTATAACTTGTTATAATTTATCATAATGGCTAAACATTCACACTCGGCTAACGTTAAATGGAGAAAAGGTCGCCAAGACCAAATTCGGGCCCAAGAACACCAAAAAATTAGAAAAAAAATTACCTTACTCATCCAACAAGAGGGAGAAATTTCCGAAAAAGTTTTATTTTTGGCTCGTGAACATGATTTTCCCAAAGAAAAAGTTTACCAAATTTGAGAAAAAATTCGCACCACTAAGAAAAATCCCTAAGCATTCTGGAACTCTCATGTCCAAGAATGATTAGTTATCTGTCGATATATGTCATATTCTTTTCGTGCGTGAAGTAATTCTTCTTTTCTGACTTCCTCTAATGTAAAATTACCTCAATGTTCTTTTCCGAAGAAAAATACGTGGTTGGAAAGTTTTCTAGTGGGCGGTCGAGAAGGGGAAAATTTGTAACATTTTCTGTCTTTTAATTGGTTTGAAATGGCTTGGTTAGAAATAATTACTAAACGGCTTTCATTGTAATCCTCTCCTCATGGACGTCATAGAAAGAACCGATTAGTTTCCACCACATTCTCAATAATAGATTGACGGTCTGCTGGTTGGTAGTAACATAATTCCACACTAACTAAATACTTAGGGAGTTCTTTTTTCTCTGACTCAGTAAATTGGAAGCCTCAATAACTATGTATTGAGACTCTCGGAACCATTCTGCATCTTATTCCCTCAAAAAAACCGACCAACCCATCACGGCGTTTAGAAAATTCTATTTCCTTTTTAAGTTGTTCTCTTATTTTTTGGTAATCATCGGGGTAAAATCAATCCTTTTCTCAACTATCAGTGCTATCCCCATCGACGATTCTTCCAACGCAGTCAATCACATATCGACTGCAAAATAGGCTAATTCATTCTCGCACTATGCCACTAACCACTTTTTTAACTTCTTCGACGCTGACGGCCCGGTTAATTTGGTCTTTTTTGTTTTCTATTTCTTCTTCCTCTAAAACGTGTTCTTCTTCCCAATCAGGAAGTTTTTCGTAGGCTTCTCTCTTGGCCTGGGCAAGTTTTTCTTGGTATTCATAAGTAGAAAGTTTTGGTTGTGAATTATCTTCTTTCTCATGCGACGAGACAATTGTTTTTTCCGGACAAGATTGTTCGGTAATTTCTTCAACGACAGGGAAGATATTTGCCTCTTGCAAATTATTTAGTGGTGTTACAGAGGAATTTTTTTCTTCCCTTAATTTTAGCGGAAAAATTATTAGAGCCACCAAAAACAGAACGCCCACCAGAAAACTTACTCACTCCCTTTTCTTGTTTTTTTTTTTTTTTTTGGATTAGGAGGATAAATATTTTGTTCCATGGCATTTTAACTATTGATAAGGGGGAATTTCAATCTTACTTTCCATTCTTTCGGTAGATAATTTTTCTAACTTCATTTCTAATTTAACTATTTCGGTTTGGAGTTGGCAAAGTTGGTTAATTTCTTCTTCGCTTAATTTGGTTTGTAATTGTTCTTTGGTTTGTTGTAATTGATTTTCGATTAATTTAAGAGTTCTTTGATAGCCACTTTCAGTTGGCAATCCGGTTAGTAGTTCTTGATTAGTCAATAAATTTTTTAGGAGGTTCGTATTTTCTAACTTGGTTTTTAAGGTGCTTTTTAATTGTTTCAATTCCTGTTTTTTAGCTTGGAGATTAACAAATAATTCCAGATTTCCTTTTTTTTCTTCTTGGCTAGTTTGAAGTTTTTGTTTTAAATTCTCAATTTTGGCACTTAGTTTTTCTTCTTCTTTCTTAAATTCGCTGCGAATAGAGTTATTAGCCACCTGAAAACTTTGTAGTTCAATGCGGTATTTGAGTTCTAGTTCGTTGTATTTTATCTCGGTTTCTTCGGCTTTCATTATTTGCTTTTGAAAAGAATCCAGAAGTTCTTCTTGCTCTGCTTGTTGAGTTGTTAGCACTTGGTTTTTAGTAGTCAACTCCCGATTTTTGTTTTCTAATTGCTGAATTTTGCTTTTCTTGGCTTGACACTCGTTTTTGATTATTTTGGCTTGTTGTTCTAGGCGAAGCAAATCGCAACCGTTAGCATTAGTAAAACCGCTGCTACTGCTGAGTAATATGACCGCACATTCTTTTAGATGATTGAAAAAGATTTGTTGGGTTTTAGTAAAATCTTCTTGGACTTTTTGTAATTGGTGGTTAATTTCAGTTCTTTGTTCTTCTAGTTTAGTTTTGGTTTTTTTATATTTATCATCAAAATTAATAATGTTATCAATAATAGAGGCTGTCGGGCCAATCAATTCTCACAATTGAGGATAATTCTCTCTTTTTTTATCTTTACAAAGGGTAAAATCCTTTTTTAGTTTTTTCAAGTCATCTTCGTCAAGAGGAAGATAATTATAAGGCGCTATCTTTTTAATGTTTTCAATCAATTTTTTTTCATTTTTTTCTAATTTCTCCTTTTTTAATTCAGTAATTTGGTCTTTCAATAAATTTTTTTCGTGATTAATGGCAGCAACTTTTTCAATCAAAGCCGCCGCGTAATTATCCCGAGATTCGTCAAAATTGGGAATTAGTGATTGAGCCAGAGTTTTTAATTGAGAAGTTTCCAATTGCGAAAAAGTTTCTGTATTGTTATTGTTCGTTCCGATAGTTAAAGAAGTAATTGCTGATTGGATGAAATCCGCCCATTGTCAAGCCATTAAACCTTTAACAAAGGATAAATCCTCATCAATAATTAAGGCAAGCAATTTTTCTTGGTTTTTTTCTAAACTGCTTTTGCCAATATCAATAAATTCCTTTAATCCCTCAAACTTTTCCTCTATTCCTGAACCAAAACTTATTCTCATTTCTCCACCTCTGGCACTTATTTTTCCCAAAATTCGAGATAATTTTTCTTGGGCTTCTTGACATCTTTTTTCTAATAATTCTAAGCCTTTCTTTCCTTCTTCGAATAACCCTTTGTATTTTTCATCCAACGCCCGATATTGTTCTCTTATTTCTTTCAGTTCCTCTTTTAATACTTGACTAGATTTTGAGGCTTTTTCGGCAATTTCTTTTTTGACTTTGACTATCATCTCTTTGACTTCTTCATTTTCACCAAATTGTTCTTCTAATTTTTCGCCATTTCGAGCGGTTTCCAGAATTTCGAGAGAAGATTCCTGAGTAGCATCTAAAAAGGTTTGAAATATTTCTAAGTAACTCTTTAATTCTCTTTGATTTTTTTCTCGGGATTTTTCCAGTTTTTTTTGCAACTGTTGTAATTTTGTTTGTCGTTCAGAAGTGTTATGATTTGATAAACCATAACACAGATTCTTTTGTATTTGTTGATTCAGGATTTTTTCCACGGTAAGCAAATTTAGTTTCTTTACCTTTTCCTTATTTTTTTGGTGGTTAAACAGTTCTTTTCAGAGAAGTTTTCTCTTGCCTAGACTGGCTTGTTGAAAATCTCTTTTTAATGCTCGCTTCTCAGAATCAGAAAAAAGATAATGTTCTTCAATTATTTCCTCATAAACGGCCGTCCGTTGGTTATCTTTGAGAGTATTGTACAATTTCAACAGTATTTCTTCTAATATTATTAAGTCACACTTGGTAATTTCTCTTACCACCTTTCAAAATTGCGTTCGTCCCAAATTAGCAGTTCGTAAAATTCGAAAATCTTCTTTACTTATCTCCAATGCTTGCAAATCCTCGTCTGTTATATCATTCTTTATCCGGTCCCATTGTTCAGGCTCCAACCCAGTCACTTTTTTCTTTTGGTTTAATGTTAAAGTCATACTTTTAGTAATTTTACTTTAATAATATAATTATAGTTTATTATAATTTTATATATTCTCACGAGAATCTTTACATTTTCACTCTTAAAACCCTACTTTTCCGGTTAAGTGTGAAAATAGAAAGCGCTAAAATTCCTGATGGCTGGAAGAAAAAAATCTGATCCGGACCCAAGAGACTAGTAAATTCTTTAAGGAAACACTGAAAAAATTTGGATTGCTAGCCATTGCGGACATTGTAATAGCCTTGTTTTGCCAGATGAAATGAAGAATCGGGCTCCGACATCAGTTATTTAGTGCCTATTATTTACGCTACTTGTTAAATTTGGAAACTAATAGTATGATTAAAGAGATAATGGAAAAATCAAAAAAGAAAAAGTGAGAGAAATGAATTGTCAGAAGCATTATGGTTTTTTATCTTTAATAAAATTCGGGGCACCAGTCAAGGAACAACTTCCATCAGTATTTTTAGGAAAAGCAATTAATTCTTTGAGACTGTTAGTTTGAAGAATTATAGACAGTAAACGGTCAATTCCAAGACCAATTCCTCCGTGCGGCGAGGCTGCAAATTCTAAGGCTTGTAAAAAATAACCAAAATTTTTTTCTCTTTCTTCGGGTCCATAATTTAGTATTGCTAAGACTTTTTCTTGGAGTTGCCGTTGATAAATACGGAGACCGCCGCTTAGTATTTCTTCTCCATTACATACCAAATCGAAGGCTTCGCCTATTACTTTTTCCGGGTTGATTTTGTCGTTCAGTAAAGGTTTAATATACTTTCTTTTTGGTAAAGTAAAGGGGTGGCGAGCCGCTTCGTATTTTTTAGTTTCCTTGTTGTATTCAAAAACCGGTCAATCAGTTATTCAAACAAAGTTTAATGCTCGAGAGTTGTCGGTAGAACGTAAATCCGGTTTATCAGTTTGATATTTTTCTTGGGCTTGGTGATAAGTTAAAGAAACAAAAGGAGTTTTTACTTGGTAGTTAAAAACTTTTTTAAGAGTAAATTGAAGGAGTTTTTCGATAATTCGCTTAATTTGGGTTAAGGAGACAAAACTTAATTCTAAGTCAAGTTGCAAAAACTCGATTTGACGATTGCTGCGGGCTCCTTCATTACGAAAACTTTTAGCAATCTGGTAATATTTAGCAAATCCCCCTATCATTAATAACTGCTTAAAGATTTGGGGTGATTGAGGCAAGGTGTAATAGCGGTTTTTCAGATTGGAGGGAACTATGAAACAATTGGCACCTTCGGGCGAGCTCTGGGCTAAAATAGGAGTTTCTATTTCGATAAAGCCTTTTTGGTGAAGAAAATTCCGGGCGGCTTGGCAAAACTGACTTTTGACAAGTAAAAGTCTTTTGCTACGAGGACGTCGTAAATCCAAATAACGATAACGATAACGAGTATCCTCATTGATATTGGTCGTATCAGTAATTTCAAAAGGCAGTTCTTTACTCGAATTAATTAATCGACATTTTTCTAGTTCAACTTCTACCTTTTTTTCCGCTCCGGTTTTTTCCCGCACGGTTCCTCATAATTTTAATAAATCTCCTTTTTTAACCAGTTTTAATTCCTCAATTAATTTGTTTTTTTTAATTACCGTTTGGATATAACCGCTGCCGTCCTGGCAAACTAGAAACAACAAATTATCACCCAAGCGACGGATGGTGTTAATTCAAGCAAAAAAAACAACTTTTTTTCCAATTTTTTCCCAGTTTAGTTGCGAACAATTATAGACACGGGGCATTTAAGAGACTTGTTATATACCTTTTACTACTTCCCAAATGAACAAAACAAGTAAGAAATCCCTAAGAAAAATTTGCTGGCCGACTACTTATATTCTAGAAAATAACCATCTTTTTCTTTCAGAAAATCTACGGCCCGGTCAAGATAAAAAAACTCTCGATAATCACTAAATTCTTTACTAAGGAAAAAAGTATTTCTTTCGGCCCGATATTGGTCAGGATTATGGTTTTTCTTAATGACAATTCAACAGTTTCCTCTAATAAATTGGTCGAGTTCTATTCCTGTGGGAAAACCACCAGTAAAGGCAATGAACTTTCTTACTCAGGTAGCATTGGGATTGCCAGAAATAGCATTATTTAAGTCAGAACGCAGGCCTTCCTCCATACCTCGAACATTTCTCATCTCATCTATCCACTTTTCTTCTACTTCTTTCACTTTAAAGATAAAGTAGTCATTCAGTTTGTGGCGTTCAGTCAAGGGATTCTTCCGAAAATTGTTAACCAACTCTTCGTAGTAAGTTGGGATATGATTATAATTACCAAAAATAGATTGGGTTGGCTGAGTAGATTTAGAGGCAAACGACGGGACATCTCCGCGGTCTATTTTATTTTTAATATTTTTTTTGTAACTGGAAGCGGAGAGGCTGATGTAAGGGGTTGTCGTTACCGGCTGTTTTTTCTCTTTTGGGCTTCGGTCTTCTTTAGAAATTGTTTCTTCTCGGCTTTTTCAGAACGAATTATTTAGGACCGGGTTGTTACTTGGTTGTGATAAATTATCCCTCTCTCTCTCTCTCTCTTTATCATTTTTTTGTCAATAACAATTCCACTCGCCACTCCCACTCCGAAAGCCAAAATAACTAAGCCGATGGTAGTTATGGTGGATAGGCCGTTTTTTCGATTTTGATTAATGTCTGGTTTGAAATTCATGTTTGTGCTTTATAATATTTTAATAATTATCTTCGGATTAATTAGTTGACATTTTTTTCTTTTTCGGTTCATTAACTTTGTGGTTTTTCTCTTACTTGTTTCGCAAAAAATAACTATCGCTTTTTTCCAAAAATTCTATGACTGCTTCAGGGCTATGAAACTCGTGATAATCATCCCTGTGGTTAAGATAAAAGGTTAAGGCATCGTTAAGATTTTCATTCTGCACTAAATTATGATTTTTTTTAATTACAATTCAAGGGTCAGTTTTTAGGAAATTAATCAATTCGGTTTTGTTGCCTCGAGAAAAAATAATGGACTGCCTTTCCCCATCTCATGGTTTAGTAAAACTAACTTTCTTTTTTAAATATTCAATTAGAGAATTTTTCATGTCTAATGACGAAGAACTCTCATTGTCCCATCCCTCTTTCAATTCTGCCCGCAAACGAAGAACCAATCATTCTTGTAATTTTTCCCGTTCTATCAAGGGATTACGGGCAAATTTGTTTAGTAGTCTTTCTTTTTCTAGTTTGACTCGTAATTTTCGTATTTCTCAGCCATTATTAATCGTAATTCCGCCATTAGTCGCTAATAAAAAAGTCAAAATGATTAAACCAATATTGGCATATTTGATAAGCCTTCTCAATAATAAAAAGACGCATCTCGCTTGTCTCTTTCTCAATTATAAGGCAAAAATAAAAAACTCCTTCTAAATCTCCAAATTAAAATAATTAATCAAATATTTAATTACTCCGCCCTCGTGACTATCAAATTCGGTAATATCGTGAACGTAGGCTTTTAGATTATTAGCACTATTTGAGACCGCTACTCCCACACCCACTTTATTCACCATTTCAATATCATTAATGTCATTACCAAAAGCGATAGTGTTATTTAAAGAAATATTGTAATATCCCGCTACTAATTTGATTGCTTCCCCTTTGTTAGCATTGTAGTTACGAATTTTGATTATGTGTTTAGTAGGGTCAGGCACTAAAATCCTGTCTCCGGACGTTTTGGCTTGCAGTTTTTCTCCCCCATAAAAAGCAATGCTATACCTATATTTTCTTCTCAAAGTTCTTATTACCTCATCAATTAAACTTGTCTCATTAGGAAATTCAAGAACTAATTGTAAACAATCCTTATCTCCCAAATGCTGTAAAACATCACCCTTAATAAAAGGATTGCCGTTAAAAAAAACTTCTTGATAGTAAATATCATCACTAGTAGAAATAATTTCTTGGTCAATTGAGTCAACCATACAATTAATTAAGTTATCTTTGATGACTTTTTCTGACAATATTTTTCGGATGATAAAATTAGCAATAGGAATAGAGGCTAAAGTTTCTCTTTTGAAGGGATGATAAATAAGAGCCCCGTTATAGGCAATAATAAAAGTATCCAAACCTATTTCGTGGTAAATTGGTAAAATAGAAGGAAGATTGCGTCCGCTGGCAATGCCCACTCGGTGATATTTTTTTATTTTTTGCAAACCTTTCACAGTTTCTTTATCGGCATTAGTGTAATCAGGCAAGATAGTTCCGTCTAAATCTACTACGATATAATGTTCTTCAAATACTGTTGGTAATTCAGCCATATATATTATTTATTTCCGATAACTTTCCGATTTAACAGCAAATTACATCTTACAAGAGAAAATTACAATGATATTTTTATAGAGAAAACAGAGTCGTATAATTTAAATATCATTTTTCATGCTCTCAGTTAAATCAACCAAAATTAAAAAAATCTTTCGCCTTCACAGCAAGCCCTTACATGGTAATAATCGTTCTTTTTCCATGCGGGCCACCAAAAGAAAATTTGCCTCCAACCGGCAAAAATTTCTTGTTGGTGGGAAAAAATACTATATTCCTGCTAAACTATTTCGTGATTATTGGGCGAAGTTGAAAAAATCTCTTTAATTCTTATTCCGACTGTTTGCGGAATAACCAATTTATTTAGTTTAGCCATAACTTCGGTATTGGGTTCCAAAATTCATATTTTACGAATATGAGTTCTTTTCTCAAATTGCTCTTGGGCAGTTTTATGTTTATGAGGAGAAGTAAGCAAAGATAGGAGTTTTCTTTTAGTCGGGAAAGGAATGGGGCCGCGGCAAATTTTTTGCGTTTGCTTAATTTGTTGCATGATGGATTTAGTCGCTTCCTCTACACTCCTCGCGTCATAACCAAGAATAGTGATTTTCAACTGGTTCTTTTTTGTCATATTAAATAATTTTAGGAAAAATTGTGTGAAATTAACACTAGAATTAATATCTTGTTGTTTTTCTTCATCCTTTTATTCTGAAAATTCTTTCAAGGTTGGATATTAAAACTAATGCGAGAAGAAAAATAATTATCAATTTATTCCAGTAATTTATTTTTTCAACCGCAAACTCTTGTCTGGTCTGACATTTTTAATCTTTATTTTGCGGTCTTTTAGTAAAAAGAGAGCGAGCACTGGGTAAGTAGTTCAAAGAAGAACTGATTTGGAAGGTTAAAAAAGAAGAATTAAGACTATTTAAAGTTTTAAAACTTTAAAATAATAAGTATTATGGGAAACGAACAATCAACATCGTCAACAGAAACAGAAAACAATCGCGAAAATCAGCAGCAAAGGGCTCGTATTAGACAACTAGAAAACGAGATTGCTACCTTAAAAGTTCTTACTGAGTTGGAAAACCAGGAACTCACGACAAAAATTCAAGTGCCCCCCAAATAAAATGCATACTATGACAAATCCAATTCAAGAATTCGAAAATGCTCTTAAAAAATATAATGCTATTTCAGAATATTATGTTTTTCCTTACCATCAGAACCTAGAAAGAATTTTTTCCAATGAAAAAAAAGGGCGGGTTAAAAATAAAATTATCTCTTCACAATTACGGAACGATTTACGACAAATTGTTTCCGAAAAAGAATTTTTTTTCTCTTTCATTTCGTTTGAAGAAGTAGTTCGTCGGGTCAAATATAGCGAAGATTATGAAATTATCAGCAATGTTACAAAGTTAGAAAAGGTAGAGCCGTGAAGATTTGATTTTGTTAGATTTAAAAAAAAGTATTTCCGCCAAACCTTAGAAAAAAGTGCCTTTTTGAATGAATTGATTTTTGTAGAGGAAGAACAAGGAACAGAATTCTTTCTTCATCTTGGCTCGCTATTAAATTCAATAAGACGAGAAGAAAGTAGTAAGGAAATTCAGAAAATTTGAGAACCTTTTGATAAAAAATTTCTTGAACAATACGAAAAAGAACGGGAAAAGATAGAGTCATTAGAGTATGAAAAATTGAAAGCGGCAAGAAGAAATTCCATCACGGAGATAGATAATCTGTTAACCCCAGAAGAACAAGAAATTGTTTATTCCCACCAAATCCAAATAAATATTCCTTATTTGGAAATTTTACCTACCTATTGTAGTTGCGAAATACCTCCTAATTACATAATTACTTTTTTTGGACGGTTTTTTAATCGAAAAAAGAATAAAAAGAATTTTGTTGACAACTATTATCATACACACGAACAAATTCACTACAATCATATAAATTGTTGTCTAAAAACACCGGGGCAAATCAACGAATTCAAAAATCAAGTTATTGCAGCCATTCAAAAGGAAAGACCTATATTTAGTGAAACCATAAAGTCCATAATAATAAGTAAAGAAGAAGAAGAAGCCAAAAAGAAAAAACTTGAAGAACTTGAAAAAGCCAAAAAACTGCTTATACAGAAAGAAATTCAAAAATGAAAAACCCAAGGCTACATAGGAAAAATCATCACAATTCTTATTTTCGCAATACTAGGAATAATGACTATTGAAAAACTTTTTTGGAAAAAGACAAAAATAATTAAACAGAGTAAGAAAAATAACTATTAATCCATTCCAGTAATTTATTTTTTTCGACCACAAACTCTTGACTTTTTTGACAATCTTTAACTTTTATCTCTTTACGAAGTAAAATTAATAATCGGGGTTGATAATAAGTGATGATTTGTGAGATATTGGGTTTGGTTTTCAGTTCTAAATTATAATCAACTAAAAATTTTTTTTCCAATTCTTTTTTTCAAACCAAAATATCGGGTCAAAAATCTGAATTAAAATTTAAGAAAAAAATATCGATTCCTTTATTGATTTTCAATAAATGTTTTTCCTCGTAGTAATTTACTAACCGGTCAATTCCCACGGCAAATCCGATTGCTGGCAAATTAACGCCACTTAATTCTTGGGCTAAGCGGTCATAGCGACCACCCCCCACCAGAGTCTTTTCCTCTCCTAAATTAATTTCAAAAACTAATCCCGTGTAATAATCCAAGCCCCGTACTAAATGGTTATCATATTGGAAAGGAAAATCATTGGCTTCTAAAATTTTTTTCAGTTGTTGCCAGTATTTATCATCTTCTTCGCTTCAAGCAATTTGGTAATTAGGAAAGGCACTTTCCTTCCCACACGAGTTGCAGTCCAGTATCCGTAATGGATTATCATTAATTCTTCGTTGGCAGTCCGGGCATAAATTCGGTGTAGTTTGTGCTAAAAATTTTTTTAACTCTTGCTTATACTTTTCTTGGGTTGTCTTGTCTCCTAAGTAGTTTAGATGACAAGTAAACTGCTTAATGCCCCAACACTCTAAAATGTCCTGGATTAGTTTTAATATCTGGTAGTCCGCCATGACTCCCGCCGCGTTAACTAACTCTACTCCTAATTGCCAAAATTCCCGGTAACGGCCTTGTTGTGGCCGTTCATAGCGGAACATGTTGGCTCAATAGTAGAATTTTAGCGGATAACCGGTGGTAAAGAGACGGTTTTGGAGAATAAGTCGTATTGCCCCGACCGTTCCTTCCGGTCGTAACGCTAAATTTCGCCCCTTCCGGTCCGTAAAATTAAACATTTCTTTGTGAATAATGTCAGTAGTTGAGCCCAACGAAGTATTGAACAATTCCGTGTATTCGTAAGTAGGGATGATGATTGGTTGAAAATTATTTTGGTTCAGAACTATTTCCGCTAGTTGCCGTATTTTTTGGTAAAAAAAGGATTTAGGAGGATAAATATCACGTGTTCCTTTCGGACGATTACTTATTTTCATTTTTTTTACTTAATTTAAACATTTAGCGGAGAAAATTCGCCACTTATCCGCAAGGAACGCAAAGAATTTTTAAGAAATTAAACACAGTTTAGTGCTATGGCTCGCGAAAGAACTGAATTTTTCTCGTAATTTCAATTTGAAAAACAAATAATTATAATATTGCAAATATGTCTCGTTCCTTAAAAAAGCCTTTATACGTTAATGAAAAAATCCAAACTAAGGTGGAAAAAGCCAATCAGTTAGGAAAAAAAATTGTCTTTAAGGTTTGGGATCGGGCTTCAACTATCACTCCGGAAATGATTGACCACACTCTCCTTATTCATAACGGGAAAAAATTTCTTAGTCGCAAGGTTACTCAAGGTATGGTGAAACACAAAATTGGAGAATTTGCCCCTAGCCGTAAAAAGGGCGAGCATGGCAAGGCCGGCAGCAAACACTAAAAATGCATTAGCCAAAATAAATCCGCCCGTATCTTTGGCTCCTATTGAGGAGTAATCATTAAAAATCAACAATTAGTAAACAAGCGTATAGTTTATCATAAGGAATATCATAATATTATTAAAATTAATATTAAATAATATACTATGATATGGTCGTGAAATGTAATCAGGTGAGGTGCTGGAATTGTTGGTTTAGTAACACACTGTTCTTATACTAATCTAAATGGGCATGAAAGCATCAAGAAAAGGACGTGTAAAGTTCGTCGACCTATTTATTTTATTATTTCTTTCCGTTATTTTCTCTTTGTTTTGTGGATTAGTAATTACGTTTATAGAAAGTGTCGGTGAGAATTTGGGAAAAGTCCTTCTCGCTGACAAAAATTATGTTTTAGGAAAACATTTTGGGGGTCAACGTAGAAGGGGAGTAGTAATAAATTCTGCACTTGTTTTTCTTTTTTTTCTTTTTCTTTGTTTATTTTTTCCATTTATCTCAAAAAAAACTGATGGAGAGAAGATTTAATTGAATTCTTAACCGCCTTTCATTTAAAAAATGTTAGGAAAATTAGAACTAACTTGCTATTTTAGCAAACTTTTCCACAGCAAATCCAGATTCTTATTAATATACTTGTGTTTATTCTCTTCTAAATAGACTTTACTAAAATTAATAGTCTGGTCAATTATCATTTTTCGGACGCTAGAATTTTGAGTCCGCACTAATTCGCAGGCCGCAAAAACTAACATAGCTTTTTCGAGGGGGGGCAAGTGAAGAAAATCTCAGCCTTCTTTCAAATTCTGGGCAATTTTTCCTTGTAAATGACTTTCCATTTCCAAACAATTGCTTAATCAAGCAGACCGCTCTTGGTCTTTGCTGGTTTCCAATCTTGTTTTGTCAACTTCGCCTAGTAAATAATATTGGTAAAGCAGAAAAATCTTTCTCTTATCAAGACGAAACATGAGCAACTTCAACAAAAGTCTTTCCTCTTCTCCCCTGAAAATACTTAACTTGACCATCAAGTCCAGCATGAATAGTATAATCCTTACCAAAATAAACGCCTTTGCCTAATTGGTATTTACTTCCTCGCTGACGCAAAATGATATTGCCGTTTTTAACATATTCCCCCCCAAACTTCTTTACTCCTAAATTTTTGGGATTATAGGACTTATGACTGCGATTAGTAGCCGCCGAACCCCCACCCTTTTTCTTGGCAAAAAATTGTAAATCTAATTTAAACACTGTTATTTTTAATTATTATAAAGTTGATAAATGTCTACTAAATAGAAAAAGCGAGAGAAAAGGGTCTGCCCGGCAGTTGAGGCGACATCCTAAAAAAATATTTTTTAATTGCGGTTTTAAACTCAAAAATCATACAAATTATATAAGTGAATGACAACAAGAGAAAACCAACAATTACAAAAAACTACTGTCCCCTCCTTGCCTTTTCAGCGGTCTTGGTTCTTTTTAGATTTGCGAGGTTTGGTAATCGGTAGGGCGGCTACCCGAGTTGCCACAGTTCTTCGCGGAAAAAACCGAGTAGATTTTTTTCCTAATCTAGATTTAGGAAATTATGTGGTCTTAATTAATGCCCAACACCTAACTTTTACCGGTCGTAAGTTAGACAATAAGTATTACTATAATCATTCCGGATATCCTGGGGGACTACGCAAAAGAAGTGCTAAAATAATGCTTAATAATTACCCTACCGAATTAGCCAAAAGAATAATAAAAGGTATGATGCCTCATACCAAACAGGCTCGCCAACAATTAAAAAGATTGTTTATTTATCCGAGCGATACTCACCCTCATCAAGCCCAAGAAAAAAATTTTATTGCTATAAAAATCTAAAAAAAAGATATGGTTTGAAGTAAAATTCTTGGAGAAGCCCAGTGGATATTTTTATACCTCAACTTTCTGGCTCTCTTTGTTTCCAAAATCTTTTGTATCGTTAAACACAAGAAAAAAAACGGAATTACTTGGTGAGAACTGCTGCTGACTATTATTTCTGCCTTCTCTTCGATTCTTATCCTTATCTTCTTTTTTTCAAGATTAATGAACTTAATTAATTAATCTTATTAATTCCTTCTTTTCACATAAATCTTCCGCATTTTTACACAAATTCTACAAGATTTTTCATCATGATTTGGTAAAGAGCGACAATGGAGTTTACTTTCATTATCTTTGAGTCCGTGTTCCATAATTTTGTAATTATTATAATCTTACTTTCACTTTTAATAGTATTTCTTCGCACTCAGGAGCATAAAGTTTCTTAATTTCCTTTAAAAAATTAGTTAACTGTTTTTCGGAGAAATTTGGATTTGAGTTTGTAAAAAGGCTTCATAGTCTCGTGTTCTGATTGCTTTTTCTTCCTTCTTTGTCTCTAGTTTCTTCCTCTTTCTTTTTTTGTTTCCTTAAATTACAAATTTCCCGGGAATCTTTACATTTTCATTTGAGCGAGTGTTTACCATTTTTGTCGTAAAAGTTTATTCACTTTCCTTTTCCTATTTGTCCGCAATTAAAGCAAACTTTTTCGGCTATTCCCTTGGGAACTAAATAACAAACACTTTGACCGCCTTCGGATAAACTTGGTAAGCCGTTTTCTTGCCTACATTGATTTATTTCTGGTAGACTTTCTGGTTTATAAAATGTTTTTGGGTTAGGAGGATTAGGAAAAAGGTTTTCGTTAGACTTTGTCATAACAAAATTAATTTTATTAATTTTTGTTTTAAAAATACGCAAAAATAAATTATGAGTAATAGTGATAATGAATTAGAGCAAGTTTTAAAATCCGGTAAGGTTAAACTTTCGGAAGTGGAAAATAATGCCGGTAAAAGAGTTAAAGAATTAGAGGAAAAAGTATTAGAATTAAATTTACACAACACAAAGCCAAGGATAAGCAAAAAACTAAACAAAAAGTTATTAAATAACACGAAAAAACAAGCGATTAATATGAGAAACTTTATATAATTAAAGTGAGGGGATGTGTGTTTTGACTTATTGGGGCGATAATTATGGCAATACAGAATAATTGTTAAAACGATTATATCTAAACAAAAAAATCAAAAAAATATATTTGAAGCTCCGGCTTATTGACTAAACAGCAAAGCCGGATGCAATTACGCTTACGCTAGTGCGGCTGCGGCTGCGTAAAGCGTAGTTCTTAACCATTCGCTCTCTTCGGTGGTTTCGTAGATAGTTAGGAGAAGCAGTTAACCAAGTTTGGTTGTTTGCTAGTTGATTGCTGAGAAAAAAACAATCTACTCGACTCGGTATTGGTCAGTTAATACTCCAACGAGGAAACTAATAATTGACTAAGTTGTAGAAGTAATTATTAACTCAGTAAGGACATGGGTTCAATCCCATCATCTCCACCATTTATGGAGTCCACCATTTTTGTTGACAAAAGAGGCATTGAAGTATCGTATAACACCGCTATTTAAGAAGTGGAATAGTGAGATATTTTCATGGCCTCATTGTTTTTATCAACAAAATAACGAGAGAGAGAGAGAGAGAGAGAGAGAGAAATTAAAAATATAATAATAGTAATAATAAAATCAATCGTGGAGTTTGTTTTCGGTAGTTCTCCTCAAAAACCACTTCACAATAAAGTCAAAAATAAATATTGTAAATATAAATAAAATAATGGTAGAAAATCAAAAAGAAGAATATTTAGAAAAAAAATTGTATAAGAGGTGAATTATTATCAACACTGTGTTGATTGTGTTGTTAGGTCTAGGTTTGGGAGGTTATACTGCTTACGGTCTTTCGAAGAAACAAAACAAAGCGTATTATTTTGTGGCAAACAATCCAAGAATGCAAGACTCTTCTAGCAGTAAGCAACCTTTTCAAGGTGGCCAAGAACATACTTCCACCACATCATCTGCACAATAGGTGGTAAATTTTAATAAAGAACTGATAGCAGTTATTTTCAAAAAATAATTGAGGAAAGTCCGTACTCGCACTTGCTGGAAAGCAAGTAGTGTTAGTGCTAGACCGAATAAGTCTAGGTAGGACTTTTTAAGTCCTGACGGCTGGCTGATTAATCTAAGTGTTAAGAAATTTTAACATATGGTTATCAAGTCTATAAAAGTGCCATAGAGACGAGTAAGCGGGAAACTGCGGAAGTGAGACGACGTAAACCCCACTAGCGAGCAATCCAAATACAAAAAAGAAAAAATGGTAGGAGCAGTGAAGCGAGAGAATAATAATCTCAATTCGCTAATTCCCTCCGGGGGATTAAGATAAATTATCAGTTAAAACAGAATACGGCTTATTCTTTATAATGATTTAAATTAAAAATATTAAAACAAATAACATGGTATTGAAAAATCAAGACCTAACCAGTAAAAACGAAAAATATTTAGGGGAAACATGAAAGTGAGGAATTATTGTTAATTTAGGTTTAACAGTGTTGACAATTGGTTTAGTATCATACTGCCTTTGGGCTCTTGGAAAGAAAGAAGGACAAGTGATTGATGCTCGTGGAGATTCCACAAACGAAATGTTATTTAGTTCTAGGGACCACCACTACGAACCGTATGAACCGGTCACGATTGAAACACGGAGTGGTGATAGTGATTATGTAATCAGCCACGAATAAAAGGTAAGGTAGTATTTTGGCGGCGGGGAGGCGTAGTTCAATTGGTAGAATGCCAGTCTCCAAAACTGGGCGTTATGGGTTCGAGTCCTGTCGCCTCTGCCAGAAGAGTAAAAATATATAATATGAATCAGGTGTTTACTGGCACAGTAATTAGTTTGAAAAATGCTAAGACGGCCGCAGTAGAGTTAGTTTTTAATTATCTCCATCCTAAATATCATAAACCTATTCGGAGAAAGAAAAAAATTCAGGCTCATTACGAAAAATATGATTTGAAATTAGGAGATAAAGTAATAATTAAAAGTAGTCGGCCTTATTCGGCCATTAAGAGATTTCTAGTAATTGAAAAAATAAGCGGAGAAGGGAAAAATTCAGTCGTGGTTGAAAAGGAGAAGGGCGAAACAAGCAAAGAAGCTAAAAATAGTGACGAACGAGAAAAATCTAATTAGTGATGAGAAAGGAAAAAGTGTGGTTGCGGCCAGAGAAAATCTCAATTCGGTTGGAGAATGGGCGAAAACTTATCTAACCAAAGATAATTTTTGGACGCGGGATTTTCCCACGACGGCTTCCTCAGCTTTTTTGGTTAATTTTTGTCCTAACGAGGATGCTACTGTGATTAAGTTATTAAGAGAAAAGGGCTACCGATTACTAGGAAAAACGGCTTTGGATGAGTTTGCGTGCGGAGGAGTAGGGCTTTATGCGGCAACCGGACCGATTTTTAATCCCCACCATCCTGGGCGAGTGGTGGGAGGTTCCTCGTCAGGTTCGGCAGCAGTAGTCGCCCAGAAAATTGTCCCCTTTGCCTTGGGACATGATACTGGCGATTCAGTGCGGCGTCCAGCCGCTTACTGTGGTCTAGTCGGGTTCAAGCCATCTTACGGACTAATTTCCCGTTATGGGGTTATCCCAATGGCTTCTTCGCTAGACACAGTTGGCATTCTAGCCAACAAGGTAAGCATCGCCCAGGAAATTTTTACGATTTTGGCTCAACCAGACCCTTACGACTTAATAACTACCACTAAAAAAAAATTTTTGCGACCGCCAGGACGAAAGAAAATCGTGACCATTGACGGGTTAGAGAAATTTTTGCCTCCCAAATTAAACAAACTATACAGACAAGCCCAAGAGAAACTAGAAAAATTAGGTTACAGCATCACCAAAATAAACATTCCTCCTCGTCTCCGTGATAACTTACAACTCACTTACTTGATATTGTGTTCGACTGAATTAGTTAGCCACCTCAACTCTCTCCAAGGGATAACTTACGGGCCGCTTGATGAAAATGAAGAGATTGCCAAAAAAAGAAGCGACGGCCTGGGACTAATAGTCAAAGAACGTTTATTAATGGGGGCTTATTTTCTGGACGAAAAAGGATTGTTAGCCAGAACCCAAAAAATGCGTCGTTTAATAGACAACTGATTAAAAAAAATCTTTCGGGATTACGATTTTTTAATTTTTCCTAGCACTAATAGTCCGGCTCCACGGGCGGCAGATTTTAACCATTCTTTTGCCGGATTAACATCTTCCCATTGGAGCGATAATTTATTGCTCCTAGGCAACTTAGCCGGTTTACCGTCGCTAAGTTTGCCTTTGGGAATAGTTGACGGCTTGCCGGTCAACATTAACCTTGATAGCAACTACGGACAAGACCAATCAGTTTTACAATTAGCCACTGAATTGGAAACTGAACTAGCAAACATTTAAAAAAATTTATAGAGATAGTTTTATAAATTAAATTTTTTGCTGGAAAGAAACACTTTTATCGTTTGGTTTTTCTTGTTTACTCTTTCAAGGAAAAAATGCTATCACTTTAAAAGACAAAAAAGGCGAAGAAATAAAAAATAATTATTATGACTAATGCCCGAGAATGACTAGATATCAATATTCCTTTGAACCAAAGGATTAATATTAGGAAATTACTAATTTGCTCAGTTTCTCAACGCAGATGCCACGATTTTGGAAGAGAATTCGGTCATTTGTATGAACACATAACCAACAACTACTACTTAGAAATTCCGTTGACGGGGACTATGAATTTGTCAACTTTTCCTAATTTAGAAGAGATAGTGGTGGAAGGACATTTTATAAATTGTTTAGTCCTGGCCGGATGTTCTCGTTTAAGAAAAATCCATGCCAGCAATAACTTGTTACGAGCAGTTGTTTTTCCTCATCGAGCACCCGAGATAGAGGATATTCTGTTAACTAACAATAATTTTTGCGAGCAAAATCTGTCTAGTTTCACTCGTTTTCCCCGATTACACAGACTATTTTTGGGAACCGATAACGCTGCTAGAATAAGACAAGGAATTTATAATCGTTGGTATGGTTCGCTTATCCATTTGTTGACCTTAACCAGATTACAAGAGTTAGATATTAATGCCACCGATATTAACTCTGGTTTAAAATTTTTACCTACCGGGGATTTGATTTTTTTTACTTTTGGTGATAAAGGCCGAAATAACGCCAGAGTAAACATCTTAAGGACCGAAATAGAAGATTATTTAGCATTAGAAGAAGGGGAAACAATGGAACAATGAGCCAGCAATGAAGAATTTGAGGCTAATATAGGCAAAGTAGAAGATATTCGTAGTTGACAACAGGATCAACAACAAACGCAATTTTTTGCTAGATTAGAAACAAGAGGACGAGAGAATTAAAATAGGAATAGCCGCAAGTAGTGTTTTTATTTATCATTTCCCCACTTAACTTTGAACACAGTGTTAAATTAACATACCAAGCGTTTCTCTCCATAATTCAACCAAGAAAACATACCTCTTTCCCCAGAGATATTTTAGATAAAGTAGCAATTGTCACCAAAAATTAAACCAATGAATGAAAAATTACTAAAAGCCTTAATTTTTGATTTGCTTTATAGTCGGTATTACGGAGTAATTGTTTATGTTCGGATTTTTCGGGGCGAATTAGTCAAGGGACAAAAAATTAAGTTTAGTCGCAGTCAAAAAATATACCAAGTAGAAAGATTGGGAGTGAAAACGCCCCAGGAAGTTTTAAAAGAAAGATTAGGAACGGGCGAAATCGGTTGGTTTACCGCCAATATTCGGGATATGCGAGAAGTAAAAGTAGGCGAAACGGTGCTAGATATTAATAATGATTCTCCGCCGTTGGCGGGTTATCAAGAAAGCAAACCTAACGTTTATTCTAATTTGTATCCGGGTGATAGTTCGCAGTATAAGGAGTTTGAGAAGGCGTTGGTCGAATTACAAGTCCAAGATAGTAGTTTAAGTTTGGAAAAGGTTGACTCCCAATTATTAGGTCCGGGTTTCCGTTGTGGTTTTCTCGGCTTGCTTCATCGAGAAATCATTTGTGAGAGAATGCAAAAAGAATATCAATGCGAAATAATTATTACTCCTCCCAGTATTATTTACCGGATAACTTACCAAAATGGTAAAACTGCTGAAATTGTTAATCCGCAAAAAGTTCTTCCGAGCCAGAAAATAAAACTCATTGAAGAGTTGATTATTTCTTGTCTTATCACCACTCCATTAGAATATTTGGGAGCAATATCGCAATTATGCCAAAATAAACGCGGGGTTTGTCAAGACCAAAAATGACAAACCAGCTCGTTATGGCAATTGCATTATCATTTGCCGTTAGGAGAATTTATTCTTGATTTTCATGATAAAATCAAATCAATCACCCACGGCTATGCTTCCTTTAACTACCAAATTATTGGTTTTCGTCCTAGCAAAATCGTAAAAATAGACCTGTTATTAAACAAGCAAATAGTCGCAGATTTGTCTTTTTTTGTTCACGAAAATTTTGCCTACGAGCGTGCCCGCTTACTTTGCGAAAAATTAAAAGCCACCCTTAATCCCCAGAACTTTGTGGTGCCTATCCAAGCCTGTATTGGCAACAAAATAATTGCTCGGGAAACTTTGCCCGCCTTAAAAAAAAATGTTACCGCTAAACTTTATGGTGGAGACCACACCCGCAAAATGAAATTATGAGCCAAACAAAAAGCCGGCAAGAAAAGAATGCAAGAACATGGCGAAGTCCGGTTAGGAGCCGGAACGCTCCGGGAAATCTTGCGTAACAGCAGTTATAAATAGAGAGGATATTGTCTCACTTAATTTTTCACTGGACGAAAAAAGAAAAAAAGTGGTAGAAATTACATTCACATACGGTCAACTCTTTCTTAACACTCCTCACCTAGTTAAAAAGAAAATTCCTGATGACGCGGATTTTTTGAAAGATACAAACGGGATTTTCTTTGACGTTTAATTGTAAAGGCGAGGGAGGGGAGGGAAATGTTTTATGGCGAGGAGAAGAAATATAGTGGTGGTAAATTTTTTGGTAGCATTGACGATTATTTTGGTCCCAAAAAAAGTAATTCTGGCAACTAATAATTAGTCAAAATTTTCGTTCCCGAGTGCAAAGAGTAATCAATTGCTTTTCCTGCTCGCGTAACATTTCTCGGCAATAATCACTTACATGACGCAGAGGAAAATGATAAGTAATGAAATAGGTTTCAACTTCTTCCTTGTTTCATCCGGTTAGTAGACTTATTTTGTTAACTAGAAAATACTTAATATTAGTCTTGAAAGAGGCAAAAAGTCGGGCCACTTCCTCGATAAAACGGGTAACGCGTTGGGGATTATCAGCAATTTCTCATTGGTGAAAATGGTAATTCAGAATAAAAAGATAAGGATTTTGGCGAGTTTGGAGAATATCAAGCACTGTCTCGCGTTCGTGGTAACCACAAATTTCGTCGGGATCGCCTTGGTAAGGATAATTTATTATTTCGCAGTCGATTTCATTTTCCAACAAAGCAAGGGTGATATTAATCGTGGCTTCCCGACCGGCTCGGTCGCCGTCTAAAAAAAGAATAATGCGTTTTTTTAGTTGGCGTAACAAATGTATTTGTTTGGTTGAACAACTGGTTCCTAAGAGAGCCAAGCAATTTTCCACTCCTAATCCAGTCAAACCAATGACATCAAAAAAACCCTCAACTAGATAACATTCTTCCGCTCGGCCCGAGTGAACGATCGGATAATTGTAAAGTAAAGTTGATTTTTGGTAAGTTTGGTAATTAGGCAAATAATTATATTTACTTTCGCTGGAACCAACTGTTATTTTTCGACTCGCAAAGGCTATGATTTTCCCGTTTTCGTTGGTTAAAGGCAAAATTAATTGCTGAGCAGCAAAATAATCGTAAACTTGATTATTATCGTTAATTTGCACTAAGTTGGTCCGAGACAAGTTGGTTGAAAATTCTTGGACAGAAAAAAGTAAACTAGTTAATTGTTTATTACTAATGCTGCAACCCAAAGAAAAGCGGTCAATCAATTGGGGAGTTAATCGGCGTTGAGTTTGGAGATAATTAAGCGTTTCTCGGCCCTGAGAAGTTAATAAATTATGTTGATAAATATCTTTTACTAAGGAAAGCAAATCATTAAGTCGGTCTTCTTCGGGTTCTTCTTCTTGTCAATCTGCCAAAGAAAAATAGCCGAGTTGACTGATTTCTCGGGCGGCTTGTCGGAATTCCGTAGCCGTTATTACTTTTACTCCTTTCCGGTATTTAATTCAAAATTCAAAAATATTACGAGCCGAAAAGCCACAAGCGAAACACTTAAAAAATTTTGCTTTGGGTTCAAAACATAATGAAGGGCTCTTATCATCATGAAAAGGACAAAGAAAAAAAATATTTTTTCCTCTCTGACGGAGCGAAAATTGGAAATGAGTAGTCAGTAAATCAAGAATACTATTAGTATCCATCAATTCGTTATATTTCATTAAATTGTTTTATTTCTCATCATTTTGCTTAATAAGAAAAATCATAGTTTTTAAAAAATAGAAATGCTAACTTAACCACCAAACTATTTGAGAAACAACAAAATCGGCAATTCTTCTAATTCTATATCGTGTTCGCTGCCGAGATAACTTTTTACCAATTCGTTACAACGTCTTTTGACTGCTTCTTTAATTATTTTGGCCGAATCTTCTTGGTTTAGCCCAAAAGTTAACTTTTCCTCTCATCAATCTTTTATTTTTTTTTCTAATTTGGGAAGATTTACCGAGGGATTAATCCCCAAAAGTTCCAGTCGCAGTTTTTTTAAAATTAATTTTTCTTCTTGCCAGTTAACCACAAAAAAAATAATTAACAAGCCTTCCTCTTGTAAATTTTTCCGTTGCTTAATTAGTATTTCTTCTAAGGTAGCCAGAGTTTTTTTTACTTTTAAAGGAATTGTTTTTTGGTCGGGAAATTGGTAAGCATGATGATTAGGCAGAGTTAAAAATGGTCCAGATAAATAGGGCAGGAATTTAGCATTTTTATAACTATTTTGTAGTAAGATAATACCCTGTGGATTAACCAAAGAGATTAGTAACCTTCAATCGGATAAACTAGTCCGAAAGTTAAAATATTCTTTCTTACTTAGATTGGTTACTTCTTCGCTCTGAGTGTGAAGATAATCAACTAATTCGGCTAAACTTTCTTCTTTGCCTATTACCGGCGGAATTCCTAGCAGGAAGTGAAAATTAGATTTTTGTTCGACCGGAAAACCTTGCAAATAATAATCTATTTCAGTCTCGATATTGTTATGATTAATGACTAATAAAATAATTTCTCCTTCGCTACTTATAACCTGCCCTAACGAACTTTTAGCTAATATTTGTCGCACTAACAAAAGAAATCTTTCGTTAAGTATCCGCACTTTTTTTCGGCGTTGACGAGACAAAATCAACAGTTCTAAAATATGAAGTCAATCGAATTCATAAAGAATTCAAAATTTAGTTTTCTCGGGAGAAAAAAAAGTATCCGTTACCGCAAAAAGTGAATTATTAGTCTGTCAGCGAATATTAGCAAAACTAGTAATTAAATAACTAGTTTTTTTTCTTGATGCCAAAAAGTTATTAAATTCGGTTAAAAAACAAGAAGGAAAAAGTAATTCATTATTTCAGTAATTATTTAAAAGAACATCTTCTAGCAGATAAAAACTATACTGTGAATGGTGGAAAACAACAGCACAATTGCCTAGCAAATAACCAGGGAGAGGAAAGAAAGAACAAGTAAAATCACCAATCAAGACGGGTGGTGAAGCCGCCGTCATAACTACTGTTCGGTTTTTTATCTGGGGATAAAGGTAATGTAAGATTAACTTGCTATGAACACTAGTATAAATGGGGATTTGTGATCCTAAATCTTGGCAAATCTGAGTTAAAAAGCCAGTATTGCGAAAAGTAGTATTGTTAACAATAATTCCTTGTATTTTATCCCGATTTTCTTTTAGATAACTACAACCTAATTGTTGCTCTTCCGAGCCAGAAAGAGCATAATCTTGCCCAGCGGCTAAAATAATAATAGTTTTTTCGCTTTCCAACGCCGAAAAATTACCTTCATTTTCATTGGCTCCGCGAAAAAGTAAAAATCTTATATTCATTATCTGGTAACTGTTATTTTTATTGCATAACTCCCGTTTTCGGTCTGAACCGCACTAAACTCACCAATCTTTTTGTTCGTTAAAGCTTTCCCTAACGGACTGCTATACGAAATCTTGTTTTGGGCAGGGTCGGCTTCTCATTCTTCCGTTAACTCGACACTTTTTTCTTGTCCGGTCGTCAACAAAAGATAACTAATAAATTTATTTTGCTTATTATTTAATTCTAGTTGCGTAATTTTTCTTTTCAAGTAGGTTATCTCTCACTGACAAGAGGCTAATTTTTCCTGAATTGATTGTCGGTCAGCGTCTTCGGAAACATCATGAGCCCCAATCGTTTTTAATTTGTCCAATAATAAAGCGTGCTTTTTCTCTAACTCGCTTAATTTTTCTGTTCAATCTTTTTTCGTTTTTGTCATAAATAGTTATTGTGAAAATTGTTAAAAGTATTAATAAGGTAGTCTAGTAATCAATAGTCAAAAAAAACAATATTACTTAATCATTATATATCAAAATCAAGGTTTTTTGTTAGTAAATATTTTTAATTCTCTCGAAAGCATTTGATAATTTGGGCGATTAAAAAACTTTATGACCGAAGAACAGCAAAAAAAAGTTGTTATTGGATTAAGTGGGGGGGTTGATTCGGCAGTTGCGGCTCATTTATTAAAAAAACAAGGCTACAAAGTGAAAGCAATTTTCATGCAAAATTGGGACAATTATTTAGGCGGACAATCTACTGAAATCTGTTCCCAAACTCAAGATTGAAATGATGCGGAAAAAGTGGCTAGTTTGTTAGATATTTCCTTACAAAAAACAGAGTTTATTCGTGCCTACTGAGAAGAAATTTTTACTAATTTTCTCTCCGACTTAAAAGAGGGGCGTACTCCTAATCCGGATATTTTGTGTAATGGTGTAATTAAATTCCATTACTTTGTAAAACATATTTTTCAGACCTCAAAAGTTAATTATGTTGCTACCGGTCATTATGCTAAAATTACTTTTGAGAACAGTAATTATTATTTGAGTAAGCCCAAGGACCAAGACAAAGACCAAACTTATTTTCTGTGCCAAATTTCCCTTAATCTCTTGCCAAAATTAATTTTTCCCTTGGCTGACTTAACCAAGAGTGAAGTGCGTCAGATAGCAAAAAGGCTAAGATTGATTAATGCCGAAAAAAAAGATTCAACGGGCATTTGTTTCATCGGTGAACGAAAATTCACCAAATTTCTTACTAATTATTTGCCCCGACAACAAGGGGAAATAATAGATATTATTAGTCGAGAAAAAATTGGTCAACATTCCGGAATTGCTTATTTTACGCTCGGGCAACGCAAAAATTTAGGTTTGTCGGGACAAAAAGAGCCTCATTATGTAGTTGCCAAAGACCGGAATAAGAACGTGATTTATGTGGCAAGGGGTTGGGATAATCAGTGGCTTTACTCGGGCTGGTGTATAGTAAAAAATATTAATTGATTAATCCCAGAGCAAGAGTTAAGTAAATATACTGTCGGGCCAAAGATAACCGCTAAGTTTCGTTACCGGCAACCCGAAGTTTCCGTGCAACTTTTTCTGTTAGGAAATAGACACGAATTAAAAGTTGTGTTTACCGAAAAACAGCGGGCCATTACTCCCGGCCAGTATGCTGTTTTTTATTCGGAAAATCTTTGCCTGGGCGGGGGAAAAATCTGAACTACAGAAAAAGTTGATGAGTATTGTCAACCAATATTAGCGACCAAAAACCGCTAAAATCTTGATTATTAAAAAAGACTGCTGGTGGAGCAACTAAATTTCATGCGTATCACTGACTCTAATTTTTTCACGGTGAATGCGGTCGAATTAGCCCAAAAATTACTCGGGAAAATTTTGGTGCGAAAAATTAACGACCGGATTATTAAAGTTAAAATTGTCGAAACCGAAGCCTACATGGGATTAACCGATAGAGCCTGCCATTCTCATCAAACTAATCGGTCACGAAAAAAAGCCGCCGCTTTGTATAATCGCGGCGGCTGCGTCTACGTTTTTCTTATTTATTATCGATATTATTGTTTTAATATTTCTTCTTCTCAGGCTGGCGACCCCCAAGGAGTTTTAATTCGGGCCGTTGAGCCACTCGACCACCACACTATCCCTGTTATTTCCCATCACGACAAGAAAAAAAAACAGCATTATTATACCAATGGCCCGGGTAAATTATGTCGGGCTTTACAGATTGACCTTAGCCTGAACCATCTTGATTTAACCACTAACAATTTAATTTATTTAGAAGACCAGCCACCGCTTACCGCAGAAGAAATCATTGCCACCGCGAGAATTAACATTGACTACGCCAAGGAGGATAAAGAACATTTATGACGCTTCTATATCAAAAATAATCCTTTTGTTTCCCGGAAATAAAATCTTTTGGAGATTGGTTTTGTCATGCTTGCTATTAATTTCTAATTCTCCTTTCCCTGTTTTTTCTTTTTTTTTGAAACGAAAGATTAATAACAAAAAAATAGCCAGTCAAAAAGGAAAAACAATTGACAAATAAGGAAATTCCCAAGTTAATTTATTAGGCAGAGAGGTTTCTTTTTTGGAAATGGTGATATTTTTTGCCTTTGGCTGACGATTAGTAGCAAAATATTCTTCTTTTATAGTAGGTAAGGGCGTTGCCGTTGTTGAGGCGCTCTTTCTCATGGGCTGCGAAAACAAGTTGGCCGATTTGGGAACGGGGGCACTAGAACGCCGTTTTTTTGGTTTCGTTACCAGAAAAGCTAAGGCTTCCAGTTTAACTTTGCGAAAATTTTCTAATTTGTCCTGAATAACTAGAAAACATTCCCAAAAATGGTTTTTTTCTTCTTGTAATTGGACTACTTTTTGGCTATATTCTTCAGCCTTTTCAGCAAACGATTCCACTCAGTAATTTTCGCGTTCTTCTCATTTTTCTTTCCATTTATCCCCGTATAAATCCAGAAATTTTTGGGCAATCTCGTTCGGGTCATCAACTTGACTTTTGGCCCGTGAAGAGGAAGCGTTTTGGGCATCGCTTAAATCGTCTTGCAATTTTCTAATTTCCTCGGCAGCTTGGTTTAATTTTCTCTCTTTGATTGCCAGTTCAGATTTCAGACTTTGCACTTGGCCCACAAGGGCTTGGTAGGAACCCGTTAAGTTATCTAATTCTTTTTTTTGTCTTCTACTTAATTTTCTTTCTTCCCCGATTTTCGTTCTTAAATTGCTGATTTCGTCGTCTTTTCCTTGTTGAGTTTCCACTAATTTTTGTATTGCCTTGTCCTTTTCTCCTGATTCATTTTTTAGAATATTTATTACTCGCTTTTGGTCGTAAATTTCCTGACCATAATCAGTTAATAACTCTTGGAGCGGAGCCAAATCTAACGGGTGGACTTCGGAATTCAAATCTCCTTCATCTTCAAAAATTTCGGGTTCGGTTCGGTCCTTGCTTTTTTTCTGTCACTGACCGATAAACCGGGCTATTTGTTTCTGATAATTAGCAATCTTTTCCTTTTCTCATTGGTTAGCCGCTTCTAGTAATAAATTAATATTCTGATTACTGCTTAACTCAATCAAAGTTGCGAGATTTTTCGTAACGGCATCTAATTTTTGCACCGCTAATCCCAACAATGCTTTTTCTTCGGCAACCGAGCCGCAATCGACAATATTTAATGGTAATTGTGAACCATGACTTTCCAGTTGAGAAACTAAAATTGTTTGCAATTTTTCGCTCCGACCAACTATTTCTCAGAGAGCGATAACATTATCCTCCACCTGACTAACTTTTTGGTCTAAATTTTCTAGTTCGAACAAATGATTATATTTTTTGTTAAAAAAGTGGAGAAAACTGACTCAACATTGATCAATAATAGTCCTCGGGACAGAATTTCTTTCTCCTGGCGGAATAGAGAGTAAAATATCATCGAGATTAAATTCTGGTGGGGCAATTCTCTCTCTCTCTCTCTCTCTCTCTCTCTTTATCAACCCTCTTATTATGAATTTTATTTCGGCGATGTTGGCGATATTCATAACTTAATTTTACTGTTGAAAGACTGCTTTTTGTTCGGTTTTTCGTCCGAAATCAGCAATTTAAGAACGAAAATCGGGGAAGAAAGAAAATTAAGTAGAAGACAAAAAAAAGAATTAGATAAC